>MNCI01024723.1:308471-330512 GCA_015680685.1 Gnetum montanum
CATCGTCATATAACGTACCCACCACTCTTCTATCCTTAAAAAATGAATTCTTCTCTTCACCAAAGAATGCAAGAAGTTGAAGAGCTTCAAAGAGCACTAATGGAAAGCTTGAAAATGAAAGAAAAATTCATTATTCCAATGTCTTGCAGGTGAGGTCTTGGCTTCTATTTATATTTAGGAAGCAAAGTTTAACCCCTTCTTCATGTTGAAGTGTAACCTACATTTTAAAAAATTTGTTATCTCAACGTTGCATTTCCTAACTCTTCTTTGGTATAAAACTATAATTTCTAAATACATAACTATAACTTGGAAATTTAGCAAACAATAACAAAATTTAAGGATTTCCAAAAAAACTAATAGTTTTACTATCAAATACTTCTTTCAAGTTTTGTTACAGAATATCAAAGTTGTCAAAAAAAATATTAATAAAATCAAAATAAATAAGTAAACCCAAATATTATATCACCTCAAACCTAGGCAGGATGCTCTCAAATTTTAGAAACTTCAAAAATACCATAGTTCTCACCCAAATTTCTTAGAAAAAATCATCACCCAAATTTCTTAGAAAAAATCATCACCTAAACCTAGGACAGATTCTCTTTCACCGGGCAAAGCCCAAGTTCACATTTAGTATTTTTTTATCATGAATTCCCTAGGCCCATTTGGTATAACACTATTGTCTCCATCTTATTCCCAATTTCACATTTAGTGTTATTTTATAATCATAAGTCTAATAAGTTAAAATACGGTTATCTCCATCTTAGCACTTTTATTTCTATGAAGATTTCAGGGAAGATTGAACAAAAACGGGGGAAGGTAATTGCAACTGTTTGCTATTGGTTTCATAATCATTTATAACCATTCCAACCGGTCACTATTTCTGCATTGCTAAAGTCACCAAAGGCAAAAATTATTAAGTCGCATAAAAAATAACACCACTATTCAATAAAAAGCCATTTCCTTCAACTACAGCGCCATTTTCCCTTTTCTCAAATACAAGTTTGCTATTTTTACCTTAGTAAATTTATTTGATCAATTGCGTCATTTTCTCTTATACAAACTCGCTATTCCTACCTTCAAAAATTTATTTGGCAGTATAATGATAACTTCATAAATTTCTTTGATAGCATATTGATGAATAAGAAACTGCATTTTATACTCTAATTCAGCACATTAAGGTAAGTGTACAGAGAAATTAAATTATACAAAAACTTGTAATACGGAGAAAGGTTGATTGATTGACTGATTTTTTGTTGGCCTATTTGTTGATACTATATCTAATATATATATATATATATAATAATTTTTACTTCTATACTGTGACAGCAACTTTTTTACTTGCTTCTTTACACAACCATTCCATATATAGTATAAAAACAACTATTTTTAATTCCATATATACTGTATATATATAAGTAATGCAATCTCTGCTGCTTCTTCAGTTAGCTTGATTGGCTAACTTAATAATAATCTCTGTTACGCGTCTTAACAGTGGCTAGTACCTCCACACCCCATCGTTTAACTTTCCCTTGTTTTCTTCTATGAACCAGCAAAACTAATGGCATATGGTTCTACCAAGCTTATTAATTTTCGTACCAGATTGTAAATTCAAGTAGTGCTTAAAATATTGATACTCTACAATAATATACTGCCAATATTTTGTACCAGTTAACCCTCTGCTCCATTTCTACCTCCCCTCCACAATAATAAAGATGTAATTTGCCCACTGCGTAATTAACGCCGTCCTAATGCATACATTTCAATCCTGAAATTAGAAATGTTCCGCACCAAACTCTTCAGTTTTGGGCAGCCTATGTCAATTTTCGGCGAAATGATGTCAACCTTGCATCTGATATTGTGAACAGCAATTAGGGAATCATGAGGATTGCTGAAATTAATGGCATATTACAAGACTCGGGTATTCCAAACCAACCACTCACCCAAACTAACGAGAAACACGAGAAATTCCATTCTACTAAATTCAATAAATAATCACTGCTATGGGGCCTACACACCATGACCTAGATCTCAGCCATGAATGTCGGTTTCAGTTTCTGCAAAATACAAGGAAAACCATTGACTTAGATCTCGCGCAGTAACGAAAAGATATCAGGGAAATTAAATATGTCTATGCAAAATTTCCATAACATTTCTAATAAAAAACTGGATTTTCAATTTCTCAGTCATAAATAATAAAATTCCCCATGCTCGCAGAAATGGAAAAAATCTGGCAACAGGAAATGAAAAGAACTTTGCAGAGTACAGAAGATGTTTATCACGTCTCTCGTTATAACTAGAACATTTGCAGTTTCATTTCAACTTAAAAACTTAATCCCACCTAAGCTACCTGGATGTGAAAGCAGTCCCTAACTTTGAAGTTAATTATATGAAACAGTTGTACAGAAATATTTTATTGATCGAGAGAAACAAACCCATGACTTATAAAAAGCAACCGATTTTTTAAGCAAAACAGTTACACCAAAGATAAAATGAAAATCTAATTTACTCAGCCATGCCTTAAAACAAATAAAAACTTCTTAAAATATTGCACTGAAAACTTTTAACAGGAAGCCATTCTGTATGCCCAGCCCTAACACTCACTAGGGCCATTAATGTCGAAATGCATTTAGAACATCCGTATACTCGCATCCGAACAAGGTAAGCGCATTTCAAATTTCAGTTGACAGTTGAGACAATTCTGATAAACAATGCATTACAAAATATTTTGGGGTTGTATCGATTGAGCTTGGTTACCGAGTGTATCTACAGCATTCTTTAAACAACCCCAGAAGGAAGCCGAACAACAAGCTGCCCACCTACAACACTGCTTAAAAGAATTTTGTTAGGATAATTTTGTGATATAAGAAACCATGCAGTCTCTCATCTATTAATAAATAGATATTGAACATGAAAATGCAAACCTTTTAACATAATAGTAACAGAAATCTGCCAATATGAATGTCTGAACAATTTCAGAAAGAAGCACCATGGGTGGCCATAAACCCTGACCTAAAGCAATTAAGAGATGGCCACGACTATCCAGGACCTGTGAAACATAAAATCATAAAATCAGGAAGAGAAAGCACATGGATGCTCTACTGGTTCACAGCTACAATTCTAAATGTAAAATTAAAAGCTAATCGCCATATACCAAAATAAAAATAAAAATCATGCAGCAACTACAAGTTATGTATCAACAAACGAGAACGTGTAATCGAATATATAAAATCATGCAGAAGCAGCAATCAGAACTAACACGCAAGCAGGTCATTTTTTCTGCCGTCAGAAAGGTTCCTAGATGTTATATTTGTGGCCGTTGATTCCCTTTGGTCAGCTTAGATTTTATAAACATGTTTCTCAAGAACAGAACCGTCAAGTGCATCTGATATGCAAAATTTAATTAACGGCTTAGTACAGGTTGCAATCTTATTGAAATTAGAAAATGTTACCAGTAGAACAGTAATAAAACAACATATTATTACCTATCCATTACTTCACAGTTCAGAACTATTAACAATTATTCCCCAATTAGATCAAAAATATTTGCTGAGAAACAATAAATATTTGCCATTTTTGGTCTTAAAAACACTTAACTCCAAGACTATCAAAATTCTAAACTATATCCGTCACTCTTTAAGCAAGTTCATATGGATCTCATATAGAACTCAAGTTTGACAAATCTAGAATTACTATAATAAAATTAACATACACCATCCTGTAAAATTTTACTGTATTTTGACTCCAACAAGCGCTTTATGCTCCATATCTGAAAAAATGTGGAATCATTGCATTTCCATAAACAAGATAACTTTTATATGATCATAGAATTTGAAGATTTACTATATTATTCCATCTGCTTTAAGCCAGATGTCTTGAAGATTGCACCATCAATGTAACTTAAACCCTAAGGTCATGGGTTGAATTACCTTAGTTTATAATCAATTTGTTTCACAATCCAAAACTCAACTGGCTCAATTTGACAAACCACTTAGATAGAGGAACACAGAAATATAATAATGACCAATAAATCCAAAGGGTTTCCGGTTTCATTTTCATTAATGTCAACGTCATGATGTTTAGTTTTTGCAATAAGGTGCATGTCCATATTATTATTAAAAACGTTTAAATTTATTTCCTATATCATGTAAATGCAGTTGGCATCTAACATAATGAAAACTGCAATAAAGAACACAGTACAAAAAAGGTATATTTACCTGAAGTACCCAGTGTGCACAGCTTAAGAACCTAACAATGCCCAATGCAAAAACATAATGCGCTGTGAATGGTTCAACAACCTATAGCACAACCAAAAAGATCTAAATTAGTAATGCATGCATGCAAAAACATTAAAAATTTATAATTTGAAATTAACGCTAAACAACGCTGATGGAAATCCTAACCTTTGTGTTTTGCATCATGCGAAGCTGAGGCAAGACTGAAACAGCTTCCAAGTATACAACAAAGGCCCAAAGGATTCTGTTTACAATATTATGTGAAGTTGTCGGATGAATGAGAAAAGCAAGAAGTGCACATGGAAGAACCTGCAAAGGGGAAAAAGGCATTTCCATGTGGCATCATAGATACTTGGAAATATGCTAGTACATTAACAAAACAAATTTTCGGAAGCTTTTATTATGTGAAACAACATCTTGTGTGAGAGGTCAAGGATAAACAAGAAAACAGGGAAAATCATCATGATTCTTTCGATTACAAAACCCAACTACATTAATAAATGTAGGCCATACTATTGATTCTCCCTTCAACAAAAATATTAAATTGCCATCTCGGGCACCATACTCTGCAAGACAAACTTGAAAAAATTCTAAATACCATGCTTTCTAGAAATTTCTTCAATAAAAAGTAAAATGCATGTACTGTAAATTAATGAAAACCATGTAAAATACTGCAAAAACACATGCAAGTCATTCAAACCAATCATCTAAATAATGGCTCCAATGTATTCCTCCTTCGCAGTGAGAGTTTTTTAAGTTACTTAATTCTCATATGCATAAATGAGACAATCAACCCAATCTTTCGAATACAGGTAAATTTAAAGACTTAAGATTATATAATTCACAATGAGGTGTCCATGTGTTAAGGAAGTTACAAATGGCCTAGTATATAAAATAGTTTGAATTCTTTACAGAAAAGCCAAGCAAATATCACAGAAGACACTGTAAGCATCCATGCTAAAATATTAGAGAACAACAAACAAGCAAAATTCATACAGAAACATTTTTAACAACTAAAATATTCACAACATGAACACCCGGAATCTTTAACAGATGGATCAAGAGGAACTCGAGAATGGTCTTATAAGGAAGGTTAATTAATGAGAATACCACCAAAACACCAATCATCTTTATGTAACTTGAATGAACCAAAAACACAATGCACCAAAACATGCACAATCAATACAAAAAATGTAAGGAGGATGAAAGAACTCAAAACATATCAAATAGTCAAGTAGAAGTAGCTCTTTTTAAAACAAAAACCAAGCCCACATGGTAAAGCTTTGTTTTACAAACGATATGGAAATAAAATGAATACTTATTAAAATCATCCAAAACCCTACCACAATTAAAATTGATAGATTGTCCAGGTCCTCCATGTATGTAGATCGTAGCTTGTAACGCATCATATATATCACCCAAAGCGTTGTGACAAATGTTGCAAAATCCAATATTGTGTGAATATCATATTCCATTACAAAACTGCAGTAAAGCCTCACTCCTAAGAAAACGGCAGTGAGTTCTTGAGATTTTAGTGACAACCCTGCATTAAAAAAGAAATAGTTAAAAACATTTGGTTTAAGGAATACTCAAAAGAGATTCATAATTACAAGGTCCATCATGTCTTTTCTTATTCCTGGTATTCTTCAAAATACATTATTCATCACCTCTTATTTAGCATAATGTTATCTGTCTGTTTCTTAAAAAGTGGGGGTGGGGGGGAGGAGAGGGAAGTAGCTTAACAATTTTTACCATTTACACATTAAAAAAGTAGCACTTAATCATTGTTGAAAACTTCAATAATCTAAACCACCATTTCTTACAATGACTATAGAGTGTACATTATTTTGCTCATTTAAAGGCATTTTCCTGGAAAAGCAAATATTAGCCTAGTAGGAAAAAAAAGACACATAATTAGACACATACTCATCGTTCACTGTTCACAACTTCCTGCATCGTTATTTAACCATAGGCCTCAAGTTAGCAAAATTTTACCAAGATGAATCCGGATGTCACTAGAACAATGCAAAACAACAGAAACTAAGAAATGCTTAAATATTCTGCCAATATTGCCAAAGCAACATATTTTGCTGATAACAGCTCAAACTACGTGAGAGATGGACAAAACGAAGAAAACAAAACTGGCAATCACGGGCTAGAAACTCGATCGGCCACCAAAACCCTCCAAATTTCCAAATTTCCGCAATTTCACAGCTCCCGTAACAAGAAACCCAAACGGACCACAAACATTTCAAATTTCCGCCTATTTCAAGCTCATCCGTAACCCTAGGCATCCAAATAACCTTAAAATCAAAGAGAATTGGATTCCGAAACACAGAGCCACAAATGGAAACGTAGAATGGAACCTGCACAGGTCTTCTCCTTGGTGAGCTTGTAGATGAGAATGGAGATACCAAATGCATGAATAGCCTCGGCCGCCACAAACAAGTTATCGTGATCATGCACGACCATACGCAGAAACACCAGCGACGCGATTCCGGCAATAACGGCGAGAAACGCCTTCACCTTCGGCGGCTGCCGCCTCACCCACGCGTAAAGCACGTACATTGGATTTTTCGATCTTCGACCAGGCCCCATTTCTCAATCTGAAAATTCAAACACCATGCAAAAAACTCCAATCACCGGATTATTCACGATTTAGGAATTCACAGCACAGCGATCTGTCTCTCTGTCACTCTCTGCCTCTCTCTCTCTCTCCCTCCCTATCTCGTCCAAAGCGGGCAAGGCAGGGTTCCTGAGCTGTGCCGCTGACACCGTACCAGCAATAAAACTGCGATTTTCTTCGATCCGCAAACCAAAGCCACTAAATGTGGAGTATTTTCCGCTTCTAAATTTTTCCGCTTCGGACTTTTACACGTTACGGGCTCCTGGTAACACTTGTTTAGGACATGTTTTAGAGTAAAGAAATGCGGAGCAAACATTTTTAGTATTCAACCTACGGAGTGAACTTGCAGGGATATTTGAGGATAATTACAGATAATTTCGGACCTTGACGACATGTAGCTAATTGACAACATCCTTTGTCGTAATGGTACTAGGTGTGTCTCCCATTAACCATGGTAGTATACGCTGATAATTTATTAATTAACCCAACTTTTCTAAAAATAGTTGTGTGTATTGTCAGCTCTTCCATGTGGACGTCTCGGAGGATTCCTTTGGTACAAAGTCGTAAGGGAGTCAAACGATAATGGATTGTTGGGTATGAAGTTTAAGTAGACTTTTAGGCTAAAGAACTTAGTTACATCCATGTGGAGTGATAGAAATGAATTTGATGGTACATGCAAAGCAAGTGACTAGCTAGCCTTGCTACAAACCTACGCCTTTGCAAGCCACACTTCATCCTTAAAGGATTTGAAGTTCATGTAGTAAATAATGCCTTTTTTCTATTTATAAGTAGGCCAAGGATAACTTACTGTGGTTAATTGTCTACATAACGCTAAACGTTCATAAAGTGAATCATAGAAACATTTGAAATTTATTCTAGCATAGGATATTTGAAAGCAATTGTATCATATCATTATTTAGAAATTTATTTAGGGAAATTTGTGATATCTTCTTCTATTGATGTTGATGCAACTACAACATCTAATTTTGTTCTTCCTGATGATTTTGGCTAAGAGGCCAACATGTCTCACGCGATCGGGGGGGAGGGAGGAGCTATATTTTGTCGCCCTCCACGTCACGTACCACGTGTAGGGGAGCTAAAGAGTCATTGCAGGGGAACTAAATCTCTTTTCGATTAACGCCCCTCGACCCTTGGGCTCCCCATTCGTCTCTTCGTATTCCCTCGTGCTCATGCACCACATGTAGGGGAGCCAAAGAGTCATTGCAGGGGAGCTAAATCTCTATTCAATTGATGCCCCCAACCCCTAGGCTCCCCATTCGTCTCTTCGTATTCTCTCACATGCATGCACCACATGCAAGAAAGCCAAAGAGTCCTTGCAGGAGAGCTAAATCTTTATTCGATTAACGCCCCTCAACCCCTGGGCTCCCCATTGGTCTCTTCATATTCCCTCACACATAGGCCCCGACATGGGTAATAATGAATATTTATTATTATAAATGATGGGTAATATTGAATAGTTATTATTATTATAAACAGTGATGATCACAATTATAGTAATAATAAATATTTTTTATTATAAACATTGAATAATAATGGAGATGTGAGTAATAATGAATATTTTTTATTATAAACAATGGGCAATAATGGATATTTATTATTAATAAAAATGGTGACGGTTACGATCATGGTGACGGTTAAGGTGATAATGGTTATGGTGTGATGCAGTATTTATAGATATTGAACTTAGGCATTGTGTTACAAGATTAAGAGGTGCAATATTGGAATTCATGCATTTTCAGAAACATGGATCCTGTTGCTATTAGTCCCAAAAGAGAAGGTGAAGAACACTCTCTTCAAAATCAGCAACAACAATTATCTACTGCAACAAGTAATGCAATTCATGGAGGTCATGGCAGTGGGTGTGCACGTGGGCATGGTTGAGGTAGAGGACGACCACAAATTATAGAAACTTAAAATCTAGAATCGATGACTGCATAAGAGAGAAGATGATTTCTAAAACAAAAAGCAAAACAACGTGAACGAGAATGGCAACTAATTCTATGAAATTTAGGAGTATGTAATTTATGCATTTTTTAATATTTCAAAACAAATATTTATCATAGGAATATTGATGAATCGTGATTCATTAGGTTGCAATATCGAACCCTGATATTGGATCCACGATATCAAGTACGCAATATGGCAGCCCAAATAACGATATTGGATACACGATATCGTGACTCCTGTGTGAGCCTATAAATACACATGTAGGTGCACGAGAGGAGTCAGTCTTTAAGTTTTAGAAGTCAATTTAGTAGAGTCTTTTTATCATTCTTTTCCTCTCAACCCTTTCTCCCGGTGCATACCCACAATGTGATGATTGTAATTGTACGACATCCTTTATTTGAGTGTGACGTACTTGGACATGCACATGACTGGAAATAAAGATCGAGATTACTTCATCATTGCAACATTCACTTAGTTTAGTTACTTAATTTTAATTGTTATTAAACACGAAATGAGCACAACTTAATCATGAGCATCTACGTGTGACTACTTGGTATCCCAATAGCGTATTTGGGCCATGCGCTTGGTAATCCCAATGGTAGTCGTGCACGAGGCCTAAGATGTGTATGGATAATTAAGGAATGGATGCTCATCGCACTTAGGTTAGCTTAGATTCTCTCTCTCTATCTCATCTTAGTATAGCTCTCTCTCTCCCTTTTCCCTCCTAGCTTAGCTAAGATTATTTTCCATTGCCTCCAGGAGTAGCATTAGTGTAGGAACACATCACACATCTCACTCTGAACTAAACCATACGTGACAAAGCAAATACTAGTCCAGGTGGGAAGACAACAAACTGCGATCAACGAGTAACTATCTAGATACCAAAACTAGCTCGTATGCGGAGTTCGACCAAATCATGCATGAAAGGCTCATATTCGTATAGTTGAGTGTAGGGGTACCTCGCCACTCATCATTGGCATCGTTGCCAAGGACGATGTTAGTTATTTAGATTAGTTACATCATCCAAGATCGCTGTAACAAAGCCTTGACGATATATCTTTTAGAAAAAAATAAATATAATAATAATAATTGTAATTAATTCACACACAAATTTACAACCATGTCTCTCTCACAAGACTATGATAACGCAACAACTAGTAAGGCAATTCATTTGAGAACCAATGAATTATATAATGATGAAGATGAAGTTTGGAGTACCCAATTTGATGTAGGGGTTTCCTATGAGCATAAACACAAACAACATCATCCCAACTCACAACTGCATAACATACCTAGTGACCTACAAGCTTAACAAAAATACAAGAGGCCATTCAAATATCCCACGGGCATCGCAAGGAGAGCCGTCTACCCAGGCTCGATTTGAACAACTTTCCTAAGTTTTTCGGAGGCTATTATTTAGATCCACAACATCATTTACAAGCCTTCCATGACGCTTGTGTATGGAATAATATTGATAATGGATGGCAGAAACTTAAGCTCTTTCCTATGACACTTGTTGGCCAAGCAAAAGTATGGTATAGGTCATTAAAACCAAAATCAATCCGACGTTGGCCAACAATGGTAGAACTCTTCAATGAAAGATATCAAACTTATGCCAGAGTGTCAGCCTTAAGGAGACAAATCCAAGAGTGGAAACAAGCGCAACATGAACCCTTGGACATGGCCTTAGAAAGATATTATGCATTGTTAAACAACTACCCAGGCCATGGGTTCTCCGAGGAAAGGCTAATGTACCATATCATAGATGGGCTCCATAATGAAACAAGGGAAACCCTAGGGATGTATGCCCAAGGTCAACTATATGAGCTACGAACCCATCAACTCCAAGAGCTTATCAAGCAAGTAGCAAAAGAAGAAGGAGAAATGGCTAAATGGGAGAACATTGAAAAATCTCAACAAGCCCAAAACCTTAAATCAACAAGGGCCCATGATAATGAAGAGGAGAAATCAACTCACCTCAAGGATTTGGAACCATCTTTGCCAACACTACAATCATTGGATGAAATTGAGACAAAGATCAATAAGATGATGGAATGGATGCATAAAAAATGCAGAGAATATGCCAACATTATTGGAGGTAGAGTCCTGACAAACCAAGAAACAGGACAAAACACCCTTAGACAATCAGAAAGAAGGGTAGAAGAGAATAAGAGCTCAACTACCAATCATACGTATCAATGCAACATTTGCCTGTACAATCACCTCAAGGGCCAATGCCCAATCTTGTCAAATTTATAGGAGCATTGGGGAAGGGTGTTACACCTAGAGTTCATACAGAGATATTATGTTCGATCACAGTGGCAACAATCCCAGTTGTGGGGGACACCACTCCCAAACTGGTTATACTCTTCATACCATTCGAACCTAAGTGCTTACCAAGTTCAACATCCTATTTCCCAACTGGGTTAACATCTTTTACCTCACCACATTATTATTATTCTCCTCAATACTATCAACCCATATCCTCTCCAACAGGAACACCACTGTGTGTACATTACACTTCTCCTCAATTTCAACATTCTCATCCTTCACCTCCTTCTACATCGCCACCAAGTGTTCCATAAGGGTTTGCACCACAGCAACAACCCACAAATATTACTTGTGCTCCTACTAACAACAGCAGTGGGAACTCTCCTCAACATTGAAGACACCCCTTCTTTCGGCATGACCATAAGAAGGAACAACACAATTCTAAGCCCACTGCATCCTCCAACTCAACACAAGTCCAACACTATGGTGCATCTTCCTCTTTGAACCCAATGCCTCATGTTACTTTATCAGGGCCACCACTCAATACTCCAACAACTATGGGGCCCAATAAATATAGCCACATGGGGAGACATGTTGATCCTTGCATACCACCTTACGGTCACAGGTGCCATACTGGGTCAACCACTTATCAATTGACTACATCCTATAAATTGCCTTACTATGCTTACTATAATCAAGTGTGTGAATCCCACTCGGGGTACATTCCAACCACCACATCAAAAGACACCCAATGGTTTGGATATGACCATATCTCAATATGTCCAACATGCAAGGATCCCAACTTTTCATTTCTTAATCCTCGCTATGCTCAATCGTTTAGTTATGGGGGGTATCCTCCATTCTAACAAGCAGGACTAATAAATATTTTTCATTTTCTTCAGTTTTACAATTTTTTGTTTTCTAGTTTTTTATTTTTCAATTTATTGTTTTGTCTTTTTATATTTTTTATCTTTTTATAAGTAATCTCATCTACGAATAAAACACTCATGTGACTCATTGGTTAAGGTGTTGGTCTATGTTATCAAGTCTCAGGTGACTAATTATTTGAACAGTGAGCCCACAACATCCACTTACCCATTCCATTAATAAGAGGTTTTGCCCTAGGTACAATGATATTCCTAATCATTAAAACTTAAAGTAACTCTGTGTTATTGTTCCCAGAACAAAGAAGGATGGACCAAGAGGGAATGGTTAGGGTATGACATTAAGGGGACTTGTGGATTCTCTTTGGTGACATTTGTAAGAGTTATCATGCAGCTTAATTGTACTAAGATCCTTGTAGATCTAACGGAAAATGGGAGTAAGAGTAATCAAAAGGCACTCAACCAGAAAAAAATATGCTATTCCAGGGGATCCCGTTGAAAAGACATGCACCCATGCCTAAAGGTAGGTGACTTCTCTGGATTAAGTAATACTTAAGAAAAAAGAGTGCCACTAAGCAAAACTCACTCCTCCCTTGAACAAAATGCCAAGTGATCGAATGCCTTGCTGTCATGGTGCTCTTATGGTCATCCATCATTGGATGAAGTAATGCAATGTCACTGATCAGAGGCATGGACTTGATCCTGATTTTGGAGTGATGGGCTAATGACACACTAATCATGCCTTACACACAGGATTCATTGTGCTCTGAGATAGTTACCTCATGTCCCAATCTCTGCAATCCCTTCTACGATTTGCCTCACCTCGCTATTTGTGTAATTATGACTTGTGACTTGGGTAGCATGGGATTCATATCTCATCGTAGTGATATCTACATGTGTGTGTTTTGTGAAATTGGTGTGGATTACATTTAACCCTTCTAGTGCCTACAGACATTTTAAGGTGTGGTTATGTAAGGGCATTATAGGTAGGAACTTGCTTTGGGGAGGATCCACTTGTGTAACCCTTGTAATTTGCACTCGTAACACATCTCCCACACATCATCTTCTACCCTCCAATTATTACCAACGATCTTCTCCCTTATCATCCTTCTGGTTTAAACATTCCTGTGAGCCAACACATGTCCTTTTTCCTCATACTCTTCATGACCTTCATTGCTGGATTTTACACCATGATACTTTTTCGGTGCCGTCAGACCAAATCAACATTACCCTGGAGCCTTCACATTGACCTCAAAGTCCTTAGTTTATACTTTGGATTTTCAAAAATTTATAGATTTTTCTAAGTACCCTATTTTCGATAGGACTCAATATCAGGTCCTCGATATCATGTCGGCCACGATACCGGGTCCCTGCTAGTGGGTACATGATATTGCGTCCTTACAATCTATATATGTGGACCCTCCCCCATGCACATCAACATCATTTGTAACTATTCACACTGGGGATTTTTTCAAATTTTCTTCTGCAACTTGCAACTTACACATCTCTCGATCTAGCAACCATAACTTGCTCGCTAGCGCTTCGATTTTCATTCCATCTGAACCTACTTGAACCTGGAGTGTTCAACTTAGTCATGGGGGAGGGCTACACGTTGAATTGTGCATAAATTTTTCAAAATTTGTCATCATCCAAAGGACACTATCAAGGGTAATTAGTTATAAAAATATAAACATGTGCCAAAAACAATTTCATTTCCTTATCTATATCGAGAAATTAAACTTTGAAACCACCTAAGTAAAGTGGGCCACATATTAAAACCTTTTGGGGATATTTCCATAAAAATTCATAGCTTTAAAATCACATGGAATAAGAACAAACTCATTAAGGCAAGGAGTAAGGTATAACTTAACTTTGGTAAGCAACCTTACTAATGATTGGCCCCGTGTGATTACAGATGGCCCCAAAGCATGGACAACAAGAAGGTCCCTATCAAGGTACGTCTAAGCGACCCAGGAGAGGTAGAGGACATGTGTCTACCGAACAACATACAAAGCAGGAGGCGCAATCCTTCAGTATCCATCAAGAGACTCTGCTACTGTACAATTAGGATAGGTAGAAGGTGGAGTTGCTGCAATGCCTGAATAGGAACAACACCTCATGTTGCCCTCAGAGTGTGTTCAAGCCATCCGTGGAAGGTCCACATCAGCTGTAGTGATCGTGGAATTGAACTTCGAGCCCTTCATGGAATTCGCTCCTAAGGCTGTCAGGGACCAACTCAAAGGGTCCCCATTATGGCCTATCCTCTCTGAAAGTGGTGCCTGGTACTTAGGAGAAATGTACCAATTTTGGCACAATAAAGAAGAAGGCACCATGGTTGACATCGGTGGTGTGTCTATTGATTTTTCCGCCAAGGCCATTTCAGAAGTGTTAAACCTTCCGAATACGAGGCTAAAAGTTGCTCACCTATCCACTCAATTTGATGCTGATGCGCAAAAGGTTTGGTTGGATAGGGCATACGGTAAAGAAGATAAGACATATGGAGAGTTGACGTTGGAAGAGAGAATCTACTTAAAGATTGGTACTTATCACATCTTCCCCACAAAAGGATTAAATAGGATTTCAACATATGCAGCAAGAGGAAGCACGATATTGATGGGAAAGGTTAATGCTAACCTACCCCATCTATATCTCATGGAGATCTTAAGGCGGTTTGAAGCATGCAAGACAGGGAAGCTTGTGTTGCCCTTCCCTTGTCTCATTAGGAAGCTATGCAAGCATGCTGGAATTCTGGGGTACACCAATGACGTCCTCAAAAAATCCCAAAATGCTTTATTTGTTGAACTACTGAAGCCACCAGCTCCAAGAAAAAATGCTAGTAAGACACTAGAGCTAGAGGCAGAACAAGAGTAAGAACAAATGGTGGGGCCCACTGAAAGTCAAACTGTAGGGCCTAGCCAACTTCCAAGTGTAGGGCCCAGTCGACAACAAGAAGCAAGGCCCAGCACGAGCCAGCAAGATCAACCACCACCACTACTATAGGATTACCGACCGTTGATGAGCCACCTCAGGGCCATTGCTGAGACTGTCAGTTGGGGGAGTCATGATGATGCTAATCTCTTCCACGTCATCGACGATATTGTACAACCCACTATCTCTATAGATCATGCAAGGGGTGAGGTGTCCATTCAAATAGGAGGGAAAACTCAGTGGTCACAATAGATTTTAGGGAACACTACATCCTTTTAGGTGCAACTCGAGATTGGTGAAGGGGCCACAGTGATGGTCATGTAACACCAGGATACAACAGGAGTAGTAGAAGAGGTTGCAAACCACATCAAAGAATCCTTCAACGTCCTTGTTGTTCCACCGACAAACTTCACAGGAGCATGTGATGCTCAAACATTGGCTGGTCCCTCAATGCCTCTTGCAGAGCATGAGGATGTGCTTGATCAGTTGCTACAAATAGGATAAGTAATGACATCCTTGTTAGACATCCCACAAGATGTCACGACAGCATAATTAGACCTCATCTCTACTAAGGGAAAGCTAGTCATGGTAGAAATTAGGGCCAAACATGTAGAAGCGGAGTTAGCAAAACCCCAAGAGAGGCTTGTAACCTTGCAAGCTACACAGTGGGACCCCTCTCAATTCATTCTCGTAGACCAGCTGGACACCTTTAGGACCAAGCAACTCAACAAACTATTGGTAGATAATAAGAGAGTGGATAAGGAAAAAGAGAAGGTCAACTGGGATGCCTCCAAGACACAAGTGCAAACCTACACGCATGCCAAGGCACTCAGAGCCTTACAAGAGAAGAACAAATAGCTCGTTGTTGACAATCTTCAATTAATCGCTGTGAAAAAATAGAAGAATGTTCTCAAAGAAAAATTTCAATAGCTATGAGAACAATTGATTAGGGTCAATCAAGATATGAACCATTTGGCTAGAGAAAATTGAACCCTCTCAATGGAGGAGGTACACACAATCCATTAGAAGACGACCATCGCAATAAGCACGTGGCAAAATGAGGCCAAGCAGCACAAAAAGTTAAAGGATCATTTTTGAGACGAGGTGGAAATGTAAAAGCAAGTCATCAAGAAGGAGATCCATATGGCCAAGGCCTACATCAATGCTTTGAGTGCTCAACACACTGATTAGTGGGCCATATTGGACACATATGCATTTGCCCACTAGGCGGAACTTAAAAGTTGGGACCTGTAGATTCAAGACCTCACAGAGTACATGGAATTGGCAAACCTACAATATGCTAATCTAGCCATGTTGACAGCAGGGTGTCCAAGGACAGAGCTCGAGGGATAGGTAGTAGCCACCTACACCAAATATGAAGCAAAATTTGCAGAGCACAAGAAAATGTTGCAAAAATTAGAAGTTGCAAATTCTGAACTAGAGGTGGTTAAAGCAAGCTACTAAGGACAAAAAGATGTCATAGCAAAATTGGCTCGATGGCTTATAAATTTTCAAGAGTACAGGACAAAGCCAAAGCCTACAAGGAGGAACGATGGTTGTTTATGGCTTGGTATGTTAAAGCAAAAAAAATGTTTCTGCAACTACCATGCCCATGGGAGGTGCCAACTCTATCAAACATTGGAGCATCAGCATGGACGACACAGGATCCCTGAATGAAAGAGGAAAAGCTCTAGGCATGACTTCAACGTCGTCAAATTCCAAAACTTGGAGCACAAGACAAGGGGAAGCAACCCATGGAGGAGCCACTACCACTTGGAACCACATGAGTCCCACAAAATTTTGTAATTTTTTGATTTTGCATTTTTTGTGTTGTTTCCCAGTTTTGTTCTATTAAGTTCTCCATTGTGGCATGAATAAATTCCTCATCAGTTAATAATCCCATACCTATCCACTATGTAATCAATGGGGTTTTTCTCATTTTGACTCAAGGACAAGTTTTCATTCAGTCGTGGGGGTATGATGAATCGTGATTCATCAAGCTACGATATCGGACCCCCAATATCGGATCCACGATATCAGGTATACAATATCGTAGCCCAAATAATGATATCGAATACACGATATTGTGACTCCTATGTGAGCCTATAAATACACATGTATGCACACGAGAGAAGTTAGTCTTTAAGTTTTAGAAGTCAATTTAGTAGAGTCTTTTTGTCATTCTTTTCCTCTCAACCCTTTCTCCCAATGCATGCCCACAGTGTGATTATTGTAATTGTACGACATCCTTTATTCAAGTGTGACATACTTGGACATGCACATGACCAGAAATAAAGATCGAGATTACTTCATCATTGCAACATTCACTTAGTTTAATCACTTAATTTTAATTGTTATTAAATGCAGAATGAGTACGACTTAATCACGAGCATCTACGTGTGACTACTTGGTATCCCAGTGGTAGTCGTGCATGAGGCCTAAGATGTGTACGAATGATTAAGGAACATATGCTCATCGCACTTAGGCTAACTTAGATTCTCTCTCCCTATCTCCTCTTAGTATAGCTCTCTCTCTCCCTTTTCCCTCCTAGCTTAGCTAAGATTATTTTTCCATCACCTCTAGGAGTAGCATTAGTTTAGGAACACATCATACACCTCACTCTGGACTAAACCATACATGACAAAGCAAATACTAGTCTAGGTGGGAAGATAGCGAATTGCGATTAGCGAGTAACTATCTAGATATCAAAACTAGCCTGTCTACGGAGTTCAACCGGATCGTCTGTAAAACGCTCGTATTCGTATGGTTGAGTGTAGGGGTACCTCGCCACTCATCAAATATCTTCTCATTTTATTTACATACTTACATTGCATATATATTTTTAGGTTGCGTCAACTTCAAATCCCCTCTCATCACTTGAAAATTCATCTAATGCAATGATCCACATTATTGATACTAATAATGTAAATAATCAAGAAGAAATGCAGGTTGGTGTTTGCCCATACTCAAGTTGGTACATATTTTAATTCAATTTTTGGTTTAAATTTTGAAACATTTTTTTGTAGGACATTACAAATGCATTTGTGCTTGTTAATCAAGCAACATCTGTTCCAGAAATCACACACGAAGAAGAACAACAATTGCAAGAAGATCAAGAACAACCACATTATAGTGAGAGTGAGTGCCAAAAGAGGCAATGTCGATAGGAGGAAAATTCATTTCATCAAATAAATGAAGCTACAGATGTTACCAGTGCACCAACAAAGGAAATGCCTTCTTTAGAACCTGATGAACCATGATTTGTCAGGCTCCAATATCAGACTCCTGATATCAGATCCACAATATCAAGTACGCGATATCGCGACCTAATAATGATATCGGATACACGATATCGTGATTCTCGTGTGGACCTATAAATACACATTTGGACACACAAGAACATACATTAAGTAAGTCAGTAGGTCATAGAAGTAGATTCTTTTTGTTCATTTTTAGTTCATCTCAACCCTTTCCTTAGTGCATGCCCACAGTGTGATGATTGTAATTGTACGGACCCTTTATTCGAGTGTGACGTACTTGGACATGCACATGACCACCAATACAGATTGAGATTACTTCATCATTATAGCATTCACTTAGTTTTAATTGCTTAACTATTATTGTTATTTATTGTTTTCTTAATTAATATTTCTTTACCCTCATTTACTCTCCTTGTTATTAAACACAGAATGAATACAACTTAATCATGAGCATTTAAGTGTGACTACTTGGTATCTTAGTAGCTTACTTAGGATATGTGCTTGGTAATTCCAACAGTAGTAGATGAGGTCCAAGATGTGTATGGATGATTAAGGACAGATGCTCATTGCACTTAGGCTAGCTTAGATTCTCTTCACCCATTCCCTCTTAGCTTAATCAAAGTTATTTTCCAATGCCTCTAGGAGTAGCACTAGTTTAGGACCACCTCATACACCTCACTCTGGACTAAGATTGTTGTAACAAAGTATTAATGATATATCTCTTAGAAAAGAATTTAATTTCAATTAAGTCACACACAAATTTACAACAATGTCTCTCTCATAAGACTATGACAATGCAACAACTAGTAAGGCAATTTATTGGAGAACCAATGAATTTTATGATGATGAAGACAAAGTTTGAAGTACTCAATCTGATGCAGGGGTCTCCTATGTACATAAATAAAGACAACATTGTCCCAACTCACAAATGCATAACCTACCTAGTGACAATGAACCCCTGCTAGCCACTAAGAGTTCAATGCATATACAAGAGGTTGTTTGAATATCCCATAGGCATCGTAAGGAAAGTCGTCTACCCAAGCTTGATTTAAAAAAATTTTCCAAATTTTTAGGAGGCTACAATTTAGATCTGCAACATCATTTACAAGCCTTCCATGATGCCTGTGTATGGAACAATATTGATAATGGATGGCAAAAACTTAAGCTCTTTCCTATGATACTCATTGGCCAAGAAAAAGTATGGTACAAGTCTTTAAACCAAAATCAATTCGACATTGGTTGACAATGGTAGAACTCTTCAATGAAAGATATCAAACCTATGCAAGAGTGTTAGCCTTAAGGAAACAAATCCAAGAGTGGAAGTAAGCACAACACAAACCCTTGGACATGGCCTTAGAAAGATATTATGCATTGTTAAACAACTGCCTAGGCCATGGATTCTCTGAGAAAAGGCTAATGTATCACATCATGGATAGGCTACATAATGAAATAAGGGAAACCCTGGGGATGTATGCCCCAGGTCAACTATACGAACTACAGATCCACCAACTCTAAGAGCTTATTAAGAAGGTAGCAAAAGAAGAGGGAGAAATGGCTAAATGGGAGAATGTTGAAAAATCTCAATAGGACCAAAATCTCAATTTAACAAAGGTCCATAACTAAGAAGAGGAAAAATCAACTCACCTCAGGGAGGAGGAATCATCTTTGCCAATATAATAATTACTAGATGAAATTGAGACAAAGATCAATAAGATGACAGAATGGATGGATGAAAAATGTGGAGAATATGCCAACGCTATTAGAGTTAGGACCATGAAGAACTAAGAAACAAGACTTAACACCACTAAATAATCGGAAAGAAGGATTAAAGAAAATAAGAACTCAACTTCTAATCATACGGATCAATGTAACATTTGCCTATATGATCACCCTAAAGGTCAATGCCCAATCTTGTCACATTTACATGAGCATTGGGGAAGAATGTTACATCCAGAGTTTGTACAAAAATACTATGTTCAATCATAGTGGCAAAAATCCCAATCGTGCAGGAGGGCACCTTCAAACTGGTCATATCCTTCATATCATCCGAACCCAAGCACTTATCAAGTCCAGCATCTTGTTTCCCCTACTGGGTCAACATCTTCTATTTTGCCACATTGTTATCATTCTCCTAAATACTATCAACCCATATCCTCTCCAACAAAATCACCCCCCTCATGTGTCTTACACTCCTCATCAATTTCAATATTCTCATCCTTCACCTCCTTCTACATCACCACCAATTGTAACTGAAGGGTTTGCACCACAACATCATCCCATGAATGTTACTTGTGCTACTATTGTCAATAGCAGTGGGAACCCTCCACAACATCGAAGGTGTCCCTTCTTTAGATGTGATCGTAAAAAGGGACTGCATAGTTTCGAGACCACTGCATCCTCCAACCTAGCACAAGTCCAACACTATGGTGCATCTTTCTCCTTGAACCCAATGCCTCGTGTTACTTTATTAGGGCCACAAATCAAAACTCCAACAACCGTGTGGCCCAATGAATATAGCTATGTAGGGAGACATATCGATCCTTGCATACCATCTTACGGTCACGGGTGCCATAGTGGATCAACGCCTTATCAATTAACTGCATCTGATAACTTGCCCCACTATGTCAACTTTAATCAATTGTGTGAACCCCAGTTTTGGTACATTCCAACCACCACATCAAAAGACACCCAGTGGTTTAGATATGACTGGGTCCCAATATTTCCAATATGCAAGGATCCCAATCTTCCATTTATTAATCCTAGCCATGCTCAACTGTTTAGTTATGGAGGGTATCCTCCATTCTAACAAGCAGGACTAATAAATATTTTTCCTTTTCTTTAATTTTACAATTTTTTGTTTTCCAATTTTTCATCTTTCAATTTGTTATTTTATCTTTTATTTGTTGTTTCATCTTTTTATTTATTATTTTATCTTTTTAATTTATTATCTTATCTTTTTAACCTTTTTATATTTTTATGAGTAATCTCATCGATGAATAAAGCACTCATGTGACTCGTTGGTTGAGGTATTGTTATATGCTATCAGGTCTCAGGTGACTAATTACTTGAACAGCAAGCCCATCACATCCAACCACTCATTCTATTAATAAGAGGTCCTTACTCTGGGTATAATGATATTATTGATATCATTAAAACTTATAGTAATTTTTTGCTCATTATGCCCAGAGCAAAGAAGGATTGATGAGTCATGAATTTGTTGGCTGCAATATCGCACCCATGATATCGCAGATGTGATATCACAACCTAGACGTGATATCACATACACGATATCGCAGCCTACTTCCTCATCTATAAATAAGAAGTAGGTAGATTTAGTAGGAGCCTTTTAGTTTTGAGAAGTTAAGTTCAGTAGTTTTGTAGAGATTCTTTGTCAGTTTTCCTCTCAACCCTTTTCTCCTAGTGCATGCCCGTAGTGTGGTCATTGTAATTGTACGGCATCCTTATTCGAGTGTGACGTACTTGGACATGCACATGAACGGCAATAAAGATCTAGATTACTTCATCATTGCAGCATCCACTTAGCTTAATTATTTATTTAATTGTTATTTACTTCTTTCTTAGTTAATATCTCTCTACCCTTATCTCCTAGTAATGCAGAATGAGTACGACTTAATCACGAGCATTCAAGTGTGACTACTTGGTAACCCAGTAGCGTACCTAGGACATACATTTGGTAATCCTAGTGGTAGTCATGCACGAGGTCCAAGATGTGTACAGATGATTAAGGAACGGATGCTCATCGCACTTAGGCTAGGTTAGATTCTCTCTCACCCTCTCTCTCTCCTAGCTTAGTTAATACTATTTCCCATCATACCCAGGAGTAGCATTAGTGTAGGAACACATCATACACC
>MNCI01024723.1:333373-349962 GCA_015680685.1 Gnetum montanum
CTTATTGATAAATTCCACACCATCATAATTTTTGTGCCTTCAAAACTAGTTGAATTACCCTGGAACCCTTTAACACTCATCTAGATGCCCTTAGTTTACATTGTTTAATTTCAGAAAAATATTAAAAATTCGGTACATTCTATAAAGTGCCCTAACATTGATAGGCCGCGATATCATGTCCAAAAATATATATATATATATGTGACCCCCCTGCGCTAATCAACATCATTTGCAACTGTTCATGTAAGGGAATTTTTTCAAATTTCTCTCTACGACTCACGATTTCGCATCTCTTGCTTTCATATCCATAAGTCGCTTGCTGGTACTTCGATTTTCATTCCGTTTGAACCTACTTGAACCTGGAGTGTTTATCTTAGTTGTGGGGGAGGGGCACACGTCGAAGAGCACATAACTTTTTTGGAATTTGTCATCACCCAAAGGACATTATCAAGGATAATTAGTTACAAAATTAAAGATAAATGTGCTAAAAACAATTTCATCCCCTTAGTTATACTGGGAAACTAGATTTGGAAATCACCTATGCAAAGAGGATTTAATATTATAATCTTTCGGGACATTTTAATTAACATCACACGGAGATAAAGCAATTGCATTAAGGCAAGCAGTAAGGTATAACCTAACTTTGGAAACAACCTTACTAACGATTGGCCTTGTGTGATTGCAGATGGCCCCAAAACACGGACAACAGGAAGGTCCTACTCAAGGTGGGAGAAAACGACCTAGGAGAGGTGAAGGATAAGTTCCTGCTGGATAGCATGCAGAGCAAGAGGAATAATCATTTAGCATCCACCAAGAGAAACTTGCTACTGTACAATCAAGGTAGGTAGAAGGAGGAGCTACAATAGCACCTGAACAGGGACAACATCTCATGTTGCCCTAGGATTGTGTTTAGGCAATCCATGAAAGGTCCATATTCACTGCAGTGATTGTGGAATTAAAATTTTGACCTTTCACATAATTTGCTCTAGAGGCTATTAGGGATCACCTCAAAGGGTCCCCATTGTGGTCTACCCTCTCTGAAAGTAGTGCCTGGTACTTAGGGAAAATGTACCAATTTTGGCACAACAAAGAAGAAGGCACCACGGTTAACATTTGTGGTATGACTGTTGATTTCTCTATTCAAGCCATTTCGGAAGTATTAAACCTTCCGAATACAGGGCCAAAGGTTGCTCAGAATTAGTTGGACACTTTCAAAGCTGAGCAACTTAATAAATTGTTAACAGAGAATAAAAGGGTGGCAGAATAAAAAGAGAAGGTTGATTGGGATGCCTCTATGGCACAAGCGCAAAGTTACGCACACGCCAAGGCACTCAAGGCCTTACAAGAGGAGAAGCTCTAGGCCATACTTCAACACTATCAAATCCCAAGACCTGGAGTGCAAGACAAGGGAAAGACACCTATGGAGGAGCCACCGCCACCATGAACTACATGAGTTCCATAAATTTTGTAGCTATAGGATTTTCTTTTGCATTCTCTATGTTGTGTCTCAATTTTGTTCTGATTCCACACTACGACATGAACCCATTCTCACTAGTCAATAATCTCATACCTATCCACTATGTAATCAATGGAGCTTGTTCTCACTTTAACTCGAGGATGAGTTTTCATTTAGTTGTGGGGGTATGATGAGTCATGAATTTGTTGGCTACGATATCACATACGTGATATCATAGCCTAGACGTGATATCGCGTACGCGATATTGCAGCCTACTTCCTCATCTATAAATAAGAAGTAGGTAGATTTAGTATGAAACTTTTAGTTTTGAGAAGTTAAGTTTAGTAGTTTTGTAGAGATTCTTTGTCAGTTTTCCTCTCAACCCTTTTCTCTTAGTGCATGCTCGTAGTGTGGTGATTGTAATTGTATGGCATCCTTATTTGAGTGTGACGTACTTGGACACGCACATGACCAGCAATAAAGATCGAGATTACTTCATCATTGTAGCATCCACTTAGCTTAATTATTTATTTAATTGTTATTTACTTCTTTCTTAGTTAATATCTCTCTACCCTTATCTCCTAGTAATGCAGAATGAGTACGACTTAATCACGAGCATTCAAGTGTGACTACTTGGTAACCCAGAAGCGTACCTAGGCCATACGTTTGGTAATCCTAGTGGTAGTCCTGCACGAGGTCCAAGATGTGTACAAATGATTAAGAAACGGATGCTCATCAGACATCACCTTTGAAATTTACACTCATTGGACATCACCATCACATCATTTTATACCCTTCGAGTACTACATTGCCAATGTTATTCTTTCCTTTATCATCCTTCTAAGTTCAAATGTTCCTATGCACCATCACATGTCCTTTTTCCTCATTCTATTCATGAATTTCATTGTCGAATTCTACCCCATTATACCTTTTGTGCCTTTCGGTCTATTCAATGTTACCCTAGACCTTCCTAATTAACCTCAAATCCTTCATTTTTAGCCTTTGAAATTCAAAAAATTCATTAATTTTACTAAGTACCCTATTTTCAACAGGTTGCGATATCAGGTACCCAATATTAGGTCCGACACGATATCGGGTCCACACTATTGGGTATGCGATATCGCATCGATAAAAACTATATATATGGATCCCCCCAAGGCACATCAACATCGTTTTACACTGTTCATGCTAGGGGAGTTCAAATTTTCTTCCATGAACTTGCTAGCTTGCGTGCCTATCATTCGAATAGCCATAACTTGCTCGACAACCCTTCGATTCCCGTTCCAATTGAACCTATCTGAACCCAGGGGTACGCTCCAAGTTGTACATAGTTTTCCCAAAATTTAGCATCACCCGAAGGATATCATAAAGGGTAAATGACTGTAAAAACTATTAAACATGTTGCCAAATCAATTTTCTCTCTTCACTCATACCATGGGAATTAATTTTTGAAGCCACCTAATCAAATTGGACCTAATATCAAAACTTTTAGGACATTTTCATAGAATTTCCTAACTCTGGATCACACAAAATAAGAAACGAATTTATTAAAGGTAGGAAGTAAGGGTATAAGTCACATTTTGTAAATAACCTTACTAATAGTCGGCACCGTGTGATTGCAGATGGCCCCTAAACATGGACACCAAGGAGGACCCTTTCAAGGTGTGTCCAAATGACCAAGGAGGGGCAGAGACTAGGTGTCTCCCGAGGAACATGCAGAAGAGGAGGCACAATCATTCAGCATCCATCAAGAGCCTCCTGTTACTGTGCAATCAAGACAGGCAGAAGGAGGATTCGCTGGAGCACCTGAACAGGGACAACATCTCATGTTGTCCTTGGAGTGTGTTCAAGCAATCCACGAAAGGTCCACAATCATCGATGACACCGTATGATCCACAATCTCCATTGATCATGCATGGGGCAAAGTGTCGATTCAAATAGGAGGAGTGGAATCATACTGGTCACAACATATCTTAGGGAATGCTACATCCTTTTAGGTGCAATTAGAAATGGGTGAAGGGGCCACAATAATAGTCATGCAGCACCTAGATGTAGTGGAAGCCACAGAAGTGGTCATGGACCACATCAAAGAATTGTTTATTGTTCCTGTTATGCCACCGGTAGATCTAGTAGGAGCACGTGATGCTCAAACTCTAGCTGGTCCCTCAATGACTCTTGCTGAGCATCAGGATGTCCTCGATCGGTTGTTGCAGATAGGACAAGTGATGACGTCCTTATTTGACATCCTGTAAGATATCACAACAACTCAATCAGACCTCATCTCCACCAAAGAAAAGCTAGTCATGGCAAAGATCAAGGCTGAGCATGCAAAGGCAGAGTTAGAAAGACTCTAAGAGAGGCTTGTCACCTTGCAAGATGCACAGTGGAATCCATATCAATTCATCCTCGTAGATCATCTAGAGTCTTTCAAGATGGAGAAACTTAATAAATTATTGGAAGGTAATAAAAGAGTGGCGGAGAGAAAGAGAAGGCCGATTGGGATGCTTCCAAGGCATAAGCATAGACATATGCACATGCCAAAGCACTCAAGGCCTTGTAAGAAGAGAATAACAACTTGCTGTAGACAATCTCTGGTTGACCACCGTGAAAAAGCAAAAGAATGTTCTCAAAGAGAATTTTTAGCAGGTACGAGAATAGTTAGTTCGGGTCAACCAGGACATGAATCTCTTGGCCAAAGAGAATTGAACCCTCTTAATGGAGGAGGTACACGTAATCCGTCAAAAGATGACAATTGAAATAAGTGTGTGATAAAATGAGGCCAAGTGACATGAAAAGTTGAAAGAACACTTTAGAGATCAAGTGGGGATGTATAAGTAAGTCATTGAAAAAGAGATCCACAAGGCCCACATTAACACCTTTAGTGCTCAACACGCTGATTGGCAGGCCATATTGGATACCTATGCATTTGCTCACCAAGTAGAGCTCAAAAGTCGGGACTTGTAGATACAAGATCTTATGGAGTACATGGGATTGGCAAACTTGTGTTATGCTAATTTAGCCATGTTAACAACAAGATGCCCGAGAACAGAGCTAGAGAAGCAGGTAGCTACCACCTATGCAAAATATGAAATAGAATTTGTTGAACACAAGAAGATGCTGTAGAAGTTAGAAGTGGAAAATTTTGAGCTAGAGGTGGTCAAAACCAACTACCAGGGATAAAAAGATGTTGTGGTATACTTGGCTCAATGGCTTACAGATTACTAAGAATACAAGGATAAAGCCAGAGCCTATGAGGAGGAACAACAGCTATTTGCGGCCTAGTATGTCAAGGCAAATCAGATGTTTCTGTAACTGTCATGTCCATGGGAGGTGCCAACTCCATCAAACATTGGAGCATTAGCATGGATGGCACAAGACCCCTAAACTAAAGAGGAAAGGCTCTAGGCACTCCTTTAGAGCCATTAAATTTTAAAACCTGGAGCACAAGATAAGGGGAAGCGACCCATGGAGGAACCACTGCCACCAAGAACCACATAAGTGCCAATAAATTTTGTAATTTTGTAATTTTATCTCTGTGTCTCAATTTTGTTGTATTCAATTCTCCACTGTAGTGTGAATAAATTCCAATTCAGTCAATAATCCCATACCTATGCACTGTGTAATCAATTGGGCTTGTTTTCATTTTTATCAACTCGAGGACGAGTTTTCATTTAGTGATGGGGGTATGATGAACCATGATTTGTTAGGCTTCAATATCAACCCCACAATATCAGATCCATGATATTGGGTATGTGATATCGCGACCTAAATAACAATATTAGATACACAATATTGTGATTCTTGTGTGGACCTATAAATACACATTTGGGTGCACGGGAACATACATTAAGTAAGTCAATAGGTTGTAGAAGTAGATTCTTTTTTTTCATTTTTAGTTTATATCAACCCTTTCCTTAGTGCATGCCCGTAGTGTGATGATTGTAATTATACAGAACCTTTATTCGAGTGTGACTTACTTGGACACACACATGGTCAGCAATAAAGATCAAGATTACTTCATCATTGTAGCATTTACTTAGTTTTAATTACTTAACTATTATTGTTATTTATTTTTTTCTTAATTAATATTTCTTTACCTTCATTCACTATCCCTGTTATTAAATGTGGAATGAGTATGACTTAATCATGAGCATTTAAGTGTGACTACTTGGTATCCTAGTAGTGTACCTAGGACATGCACTTGGTAATCCTAGTAGTAGTACATGAGGTCCAAGATGTGTATGGATGATTAAGGACAGATGCTCATTGCACTTAGGCTAGCTTAAATTCTCTTCACCCATTCCCTCTTAGTTTAATCAAAGTTATTTTCCAATGCCTCTAGGAGTAGCACTAGTTTAGGACCACATCATACACCTCACTCTGGACTAAACCATACGTGACAAGCAAATACTAGTCCAGGTGGGAAGACAATGAACTATGATCAATGTGTAACTATATAAATACCACAACTAGCCATCTACGGAGTTCGATCGGATTGTGCATGAATGCTCGTATTTGTATGGTTGAGTGTAGGGGTACCTAGCCACTCATCAGAACCTATTCCATCTTTCCCAAGATTACAAAAGGTAAGTACAAAAATTGCTCAAGCAATACATAATTTTAATACTACAGTTGAAAGTTTTGCAAATCCATGTTCATGCAATGTATGTAACAAAATATTTCTTGGCATATTATTAGATTCAACTAGAAGTAGAGGACCCACATGCAATAGGTGCATTAATGAAAAGAAACATAATATTCTCGACAGTTTTGGTTGTGAAATCAAATGATTTTTTGTTGAAAATAGCATGGATCCTGGTATCCAACCACCTATCCTAGGCTATTTAACTGAGGTTGAAAAAATGTTAATTGTAAAAATCAATCTCATTTTAAAAGTTACACATGCAATTGGTGCACAATTCAAGTATAAAGGTCACACAATTAGCTTTGCCCAGGATGTCACACAGATTATTGAAAGACTTTTTCTTAGAGTTAAAGATATCCCTTTTTTGATATTGAGAAGAGCAGATCAAATGGGCATCAATTATAATTTCATTGTCAACAAGAGACAGGTTTATAAAGCTTTGATTTTTAAAAAGGCAAATGATCTGTACTATTAAGATGTGAAGATTGATATGCGTGCATTAGATGATGTTGCTAATACCAGTGATGTTAACATCTTCCATAACATTTCTTATATTCCATTATCAAAAAAGGATGGAGAAATGAGATTGCAATTTCAAGGTTCTTTGCTTTACATAGATGAAGAAAACATTATCAGTCACACATCATCAGTTTCACAATGTCTTGGAATTGTAAGAAAGGAAATTGATTGGATAAGATCATGGATGCATAATCCNGCACTAAGCAACATCTAAATCCTACAATGATGGATTATGCATCCATNGTCTGATTCTCCTATTAATGAGTTTAACATGATGCATTTGTTTACAATGACATTTCCAAGTCTTTTTCCTGAAGGAAAATGAGATTTTCTTGAGTGAAGAGCTAAAGATGTCAAATTGCATGAGTATGAAAAACATCTTATTCACTAAAAAGATGGTAGATTTGGATGCCACAAGTGAGTCAGGTAAATATTAATTCTCCATTTGTTTGTTATTATCATTATTCATAATGTTTTTTTATAACATTTAAGCAATGATGTGTGATTTATTTATAGGTATTATATCTATAATATCATTAAAAGGAGATAGGCAATGGAATCTACTGTTGTATTTAAAAAAAATATTGTTGAAGCACCCATAACTATTGAAGAACTATGACAATAATTGAATAATGCTCCATCACACATTGTTGATAATTTAATGCAATATGGTACATCCATTTGTGGTACACCATCTTATTGGAGAAAATGTAAAGCAGAGCTAACTGACATGGTGAATCAATTGGGAAAACCTACTATTTTTTTTTTACTTTGAGTGTAGCATATCTCTATTAGCCTGAGTTGCATAATTTGATCCAAGGAGATCCACCTGAGTGCAGTAGATCTCTATTGGCTTGAGTTGCCTATGATTCTAATAGGTTGGGTGCAAAGCAAAAAGAAGTGCTACAATAAAATTGTAGGCCATATGATGTTTTCACAGTTAACAGATGAAGTTGTTTCCCCTTTAAAAATGATTATCTAGGGAACAACTGGTATGGAAAAGTCATTTCTCATAGGCATGCTTCGTAATGCTTTCATGAAATACTATAATGAAAAACATAATGCTTTACTTGTAATGGCACCCACAGGAGCTACAACATTTAACATTAACGCAACAACCATTCATTCTAGTTTGAACATTGGAATAGGTGTCTACAAAGAACTCTCTTCATCTGCAAAGATAAGTATACAACATTGACTATCACAGGTAAGATATATAATAATTGATGAAATGAGTTTTATGGGAGAAAGATTATTACAAAGCATTGATAAAAGACTAAGAAATTTTTTTCCAAAATATCACAATGAAGTTTTCGGAGGAAGATAAGCTATATTGATAGGTGATTTGGGTCAGCTTCCTCCTGTGCTTAATGTTGTGCCTTATGCATCCAAAAATCCAAATATTATATGGGTTTGGGAATCATTTGATACATTTGTTGTTTTAGATGCAATTTTTCGTCAATTTGGAAATGATCCTCAACAACAAAGATTTAGGGAAATATTGATGCATATTAGAGAAAGAAAAACCATGATGAAGATTATAATTTTTTGGCTACTCAAATGAATCTTCCATCCACTTTGAGTGGATTATACGGTTTTGAAGAATCAATGCACTTATATGATACAAAGGATAAAGTTCAATCACATAATAAGAAGATGTTACAAATAATGCAGAGACTTGTTGCATTATGTTTAGCAGATAGAGATCCTCGTGAATTTAGAATCTCAGATGATGACGATGATGATATAGAGTGTCTCTGCTTATATGTGAAGGTGCAAGGGTAATGCTCATAGTTAACCTTTGGCCTAAAGGAAGATTGGTGAATGGTGCACTTGGCATGATTCACAGTATTATGTATCCTCAAGGTAAATAGCCACCTGCATTACGATCATATCTTATTGTTGATTTTGACTCCTACATCAGACGTGCCTTTGATAATGGTAATTCTCATCATGTGCCAATTATACTTGTGGTCCAAGGAGCATCTTGTCAGTTACCGTTACAGTTGGCATGGGCCATGACTATTCATAAATCTCAAGGAATGACACTAGATAAGGCTACTATTGACATTGGTTCAAGAGAAGTTATGGGTTTAAAACGCCATGAACAAACAAAGAAAGAGCAAACTTGACTGAGAGGGTAAAACTAAATTAGGTAAGTGGTAGAAAAACAGAGGAGGGATGACTGATTTCATTTTTAGTTATCTTGTTACCTCATCCAGTAGTCAGCTTGGTTAACATCATTTTTTTANTTATCTACAAAAACTAAGAGCTATAGTAAGAGATTCCATATATCTTCATCCTCTTATTATTTATAATATGTAATTTCCTAAATATAAGTTTTCATGCTTGCTTTTAATACCAATTTCTTTTTATGATTGAAAAGATTGATTTCAACAAAAAAAAAACCATCTACAAAAACTAAAAGCTATAGAAATAGATTCCATCACATCACTTAACTATGAAATGAAACTTTGATTACGAGGTAGCTAATGCAAAATTTGAATGAACATATATTATGATTAACAACCAATGATGCATATATACTAGCTTAGGTATATNGATAACATGGAGTTCTTGTAGATGGTTCATAAAAAAGAATTAGTATTACAAGTAGATAGGAAGAATTATATTTAGCCAATTACATATTATAATGTTGAGGGACCGTCATTTGGAGTGATGGTAAGGAACTCATTTCTTAAGTTGAAGACGTGGGTTCGAGCTCAGACGTAGCCACTCTAAGAGGTTAGGCTTTCACTTATCTACCAACCCTCTTGGGACCTTGCTTAGTGGGATAAGCACTGTGGCTTCACGTGATGATTTCATCTAATTACATATTATAATTTTCCTAACATTTGCAACTTTTTCCACTATGAAGGTCATATGTTTAATGTTTGTCATTTTCTGCTTAAGAAAAAAGGTTCTTAAGAAAAGAAAAAATCTATTGAAGTTGAAGATATAAAAAAGCAATATGAAGTTGAAGATATGAAAAATTAAATTAATGTCAATAATAATAATGATCAAATGGTAGTAAAGAATCCAAATAAAACATAAACTCCTATGTATATTTTTACTGGTACAAGAAAAAGTATTGATCAACCTAGACATATAGCTTTTAAAATAAAATTTTCCTTGTTTGGGAGAGTAGGTGGAGTGTTGGAACCTAAAATAATTGAAACACAAGTACATCCCAAGATTTATAGAAGTTTATAACTCAATGGCACCTAGTAGAATTAAACTTGTGACCTAATGATGAGTGGTGAAGTACCCCTACGCTCAACCATACGAATCACAAGCATTCACGCACAATTTGGTTGAATTCTGTAGACCTTAAGTCTTCAAGTGCATTGGTTCTAGGAGGTGAAATCTAATTGTTACAATTGTTGTCTTCCCAATTACACTTATGAAATACAAGGATATGGTTAAGTGAAATTGAGGTATTTGATTTTTATCATTTTTTATGTTTTATGTTCTTGGTGCTTTTTTAATGGCTAATTTAATCTAACTAACTAATCCTAACATAAGTATCTAGTTCCACTTTCCATACATATCCTAAACACGTATAACACTACTAGGTTACCAAACGTTAAGCATTGTTGGAATTACCAAGTGTCATGCGCATGCTCAAAGCAGTCGTACTTATGTGCTTAATTAATTGCTATTTAACCTAGCTAACTTAACTTAGCTTAATTTAGATTAGTTACTTAAAATCATTAAATAAAATTGCATAAAACATTAAATGCATAAATAAAATATTTAATTAGCCAAAGTGCTACAAGGTTTATCAAAAAGCTCATCTTTATTGCCACACACACGGCCGTGCTCAGGCACAACAGTGCTCAAATAAAAATCTATACACTCAATGACTCTTGCTACGAGCACTTGGAAAAATATTCTAACTCCAAGGAAGAAAAACTGTAAGAACTTTACTATGCTATGATAAAACTTATGCCCAAACCATGTGCCCAAGCGCTATATTTATAGGCCAACACACATCCTGCGATATCAAATATCTAACATCACTTCTTAGCCCCCCAATATCCTTCTTAGCCCTCGATATTAGGTATCCAATATTAAGGCTTTGATATTGGAGCAAAACAAAATACACTTCATCATACCTTTAGGACTGAATGAAAACTCATCCTTAAGTGAACAAAAGGAGCTTACAAAATATTTGGAAGGTATGGGATTATTGACTGGTATGCAAATTGACTCAAATGAAATAGACTGACTCTAAGTTCCCAAGTGTATGAATTTATAATCTTTTACAAAATTGGATGTTCATGACAGTAGAATTGAACACCCTAGCCAAAACTGACATCCAACTCCTCTAGTAGCTAAAGAGTGAGGAAGAAGATTCAATGATCATGAAGGGTCTTTGTCACACGGTGCTACTACTTATTCTTTGGTGAATATAATCTTGCTTCTAGGCCATGCTTCCCACTATAATCACAACAAAATTATGGATTAGTGTGTAATGTGTAACGTATAGCTTTTAGGAACCTTGTCTCATCGATAGTTACACTTGGCTAGGTTGTCATTATGATGGATTGATTCATTTAATAGTGTTAGTGGGAAGATTGAAAAATGGGGTAAAATGGATAAGTAGTCCATTACTAAATTTTGAAAAGCTCAGATGCAATGAAATACTTGAAGAGGGTTAAAGAATTCACGACAAAAAAAAGAGAATTTCACTAAAAAACATTATGAAGATGCACACAATTGGATGTCTTGATGAGGCACACAAAATGATTTGATTATGAGAATGTCTAAGGATAAAGAACTTAACTAATCCAACCAAAAGGTATGCAAGTGAGTCCTATCCAAAGCAAGTACACACCCTTTGTTGCCCTTACATAACCTGAAACCAAGTAGTCCATGGGCCCCATGGATGATTAACAATTACAGAAAGTTAAGTACGAAAACCTAGAAGAAACTACCTAAGAGTTTCTACACATCAAACAAAGACATCAAATAAGAACATGAACATTGGTAGTGAAGTAAGGCATGGAAAGCCTAGATGGATGAGAGAGAAAGTAGAATGGAGTTATGAAGTCCCTTGTGAATTTTTGTGCTTAAGTGACTTATTAAAATCCATTCTTAGTCTAGACCAAAACCAACCATGTTTAGTGACTTCGCATCACCACTCTAAGACTAGTCCACCCCTTTGAGACATAAGAGTGCTCCCATAGAACAACCATCGTTCCTTATGTAGAAGAAAAGAGAAGTAGGAAGTGAGAAAGGGCCTTAGTTAGAGGGGACCTTCAAGCATGGGTAACATGTCTTTTTAGTTCCATAACCAGTGCTTATAGCCCATTTATTTTATCTAAGGGATGTGCTTTAAATTTCTATTATTATTATTTTTTAAACAAAACCACACCATGCAAAGACTTATTCAACTTCTTGTTATTGGTTGACACAAAATGATAAGAAATCCATAAAAACACATGCACCCAAGTAAGCAAAAAGGCACAAAGAGTACCAAGTCCCCTTGAGGTCACACCTTATTCAAACCTTTGAATCCTTTCCAAGTCTGAAAACTACCAAGGTTACAAGTTTGTTAAAGTTTTATTAATGAAAAGGGACCTTGTAGTTCCAAAACAAGGAAAACCATAGAGTCTATGGATGGGTGAATGTCATGGACTCATTGCCTATTTCATGAAAAAAAAAAGATAATGTCCTAGTTATCAGTCATGAAATTCAAAGCTAGAATCTAGACACCAATAATCAAATAACCGGATAACACATGCCCACATCAAACAAACCACACTATACCGAGTTGGCAATAAGGCATGTTATTATTAAAACATGATAAGAAAATCACACCAAAATAAAGAAAAATATACAAGAAATTGTAAACTATTTAAGAAAAATAAAACATACTAACGATGTTGTAAAACAAAAAACTGGAAAAAATTAATAACATAAAAAAAGGTGTAAGATAAATAAGGCATAAAATAAAAACTTGTAAAAATAACAAGGTGTAAAACAAAAAGATGAAAAACTAAGGAACCACTTGTTTTGGTTGAGAGGCCAACATGTCTTGCGCGATGTGCCAAGGGGGGGAGTGCATTTTGTCACCCTCCACATCATGCGCCATGTAAGATCCCATGAAATGGGAAAAGACATGAACCAAAGAGCCATAGCTTTTCATATTCTCACTGTGCAGAATGTGAACCAAAGAGCCACAGGTATTCATATTCTTGCTACACACATAAAAAGGCCAAACGCAACCAAATGTAAAATGGAAATGGGAACGCGAACCAAAGAGCCACAAGTTTTTGTATTCCCACTATGCACATAAAAAGGCCAAACGCAACCAAGTGCGGAATGGGAATGGGAATGGAAATGAGAATTCCATTTCCATTCCATCTCCATCTCTATCTAAAATTACTGTTGTAGGCTGCCTAGCCTAACTGAACCAGCTTTGATGATGTTGGCTTCGGAGCTTCGCTGAAGCACTGGAAAGGCACCTACGATGGTGGCTTGTGCTTCAGCTACAACAACAAGCTCATCGGCACATGCTTCTTCTACTAAGGTGGCAATAAGGCAGTAGGCCAATCGAACCTTGTGGGCCAATCGAACCTCGTGGCATCTACGCTTGACACTAAGGACCACAACATGCGCATGTTGTCGATATCACTAGTAGCGCTATGGCCAACGCCAATGTGCTCGACTATGCCAATGACAATTGCTCGCAACATGGCCCAACGTGCATAGATTGCCATCTACAAGGTTTGGTGGAACTGCAGTTGCTTTAGCTCCAACATCCTCGTGGCCATGGACATCTCTCTGTTTGATGGCACTAACATGCTCTCACTCTCACTTAGCAGCAACCCATAGCAATACTATGCTGACAACATTGCCATCGATGCCTTCACCGCTACAATCCATTGTTGCGTCTTCATTGCTTGCTCAGTTGGAAACTCCAAACATAGCACTAACACAACCTCGAATCTCATGCCCTAGATCATGATAGTTGTTGCCATCACCCTTGACCATGACTTCTTGACCACCACGATGCTCGTCGACAACAGCGAGTACGTCGGTGACTCACTCTACTTCGGGGAACCACTATTGGAAGATCCAAATCTCATGCTCATCTACGCCAAAAATGCCAACCTTACAAAAACATGAACTTCTACACCTGTGGCAGCCTAGACCCTAGAGGTAGAGGAGGTGTGAATCATAATACAATTTTTGTTATAATAGCTAAAAGATCCCTTCATTTAGGTTGCTTTTTTTTGGATAAAATTTATATATGAATTAGGCCAATATGTTTCTTAAGTAGCTTTGTCTGAATGTATGTTTTAAGCATAAAATTTTGTAGGTAGGGGTAGGATGAGATGTAGAGCTAGAGGCATTCAAGGAAGGGTAGTAATAGCTACAGTTGAAGCTACAACATAAGGGGAAGGATCTTCTAAATTTTTTGTGTTAGCAATAACCTTTGGTTATTAGAATCTCTTTCTAGAAAAAAACTTTCTGCTAGTCTTTTTATTTTTGTTTCTGTTAATTTTTTGATAGTGAATTGTAACATGTTGAACATTACATTTTGATGAATTTGTGCAATTTTCATAGTTTCACTTCAAGCTAATCTCTTCTGTCATTGGTACTTAGCATGCCTTCCTATACATTTGCATTCCCAATGCAAAAACATTCCAAATTTCAGTTCTGTTCTTTTTTCAATGCTTTTTGAAGTGGCAGGGAATTTTGAAATTGTAATTTTCTATTACTATCTTAAGTAATCTTCTTTTGCTATATCCTTTTTAAATGTAAAGGAACATTTGTAAGTTCATGTTCTCTTTATCCCATTGTATATTCTGTGTAGGTTTTATCATTTCTATGGCTATGCTTTGAAATTTAGTAGCTACCATGGAGTAGATGCGTCCAGTTATTATGGTTGTGACTACTTTTTCATTTGCATTATGCATTTTAATAAAACACAATAGCATTAGCATTTTTGCTAGCACATGAAAATTATTAACCAATTTGAGATGTGGGCCTAACTTCGGTCATAATTTTAACAATTTTTCCTGCTTATTAGGAGGACCTAAAGAGTTCAAATTTGACAATTTCTTCTTGCCTTCTCACATGCAATGAGGCCTTTTCTTTATGTACGTATTCTTTGATTAATGGAATCTGATAGATGATATGGTTATTAACCTAGTAAATTTTAAAAATGAGAACTTCTACACATCCAACAACTTGGACCCCGAAAAGATCTCTAGCAAGATCATGCTGTGATGATCCTAGCCAATGCCCAGGAAAATAGTGACAAGCTCTCCACTAACACACATGTCTTGCCAATTATTTATAAATCTCCCCTAGCCAAAGAGTCACTTCAAGGGAGCTAATGATTATATTTATGATTTTATATAATGATTATAAACATTTTATCATAAATAAAGCCAGTTATTTATAATCATTTGATTATATATATCTTATGGATAATGCTAACTGAGATATAATCATTATGGGTTAGCATTATGAATGAATAAATAATATCTCTAATATTATGGATTATGAGTAATATTCCATCATATCTCAGCTTTATTTATTATGAAATGTTTACCATTTGAATGAATCTTATAATCTATAATGTCTTGGATTATAATTATAGATTATTGCTCTAATTATAATAATCTCATAAGATTTATTGGATTCCACAATACTTATAATATAATAATTATGAATGAGGTGTTAGCATCATTCATATCTTGTCCATTGTAACAATAATGTCAATATACAAAAGCCTATCATATAATAATAGCATTATTTATGCATTTGTAACATGATTTTTTCTATCTCCATGAATGGATATGCATTACAAATATATTTTGTAGTGCTAATTTAGTTTGATCTATTTGTATTCCCTCATGTGTACGCACCACGTGCATGGGAGCCAAAGAGTTACTACAGGGGAGTCGAATCTCCATTTGATTAACATTCCCTGACCCTTGGGCTCCCCATTTGTCTCTTCGTATTCCCTTATGTGCACATGCCATGTGCAAGGGAGCCAAAGAGTCACTATAGAGGAGCTGAATCTCTATTCAATTGATGCCCCCGACCCCTAGGCTCCCCATTCATCTCTTCATATTCCCTCACGCACAAGCCCCAATGTGTGTAATAATGAATATTTATTATTATAAACGATGGGTAATATTGAATATTTATTATTATTATAAATGATGATAGTTAAGATTACATTAATAATGAATATTTGTTGTAATAAATAGTGGATAATAATGAATATTTATTATTATAAATGGTGGGTAATAATGAATATTTGTTATTATTATAAATGGTAACGGTTACGATCATGGCAACGGTTAAGGTGACGATAGTTACAATGTGATGTAGTATTTAAAGATATTGAACTTATGTGTTATGTTACAAGATTAATATTGGAATTCATGCATTTTCAGAAACATGGATCGTGATGCTATTAGTCCTAATAGAGAAGGTAAAGAATACTCTCTTCAAGATCAACAACAACAAGCATCTACTGCAACAAGTAATACAACAATCATCTATTGTAGCAAGTAATGCGATCTCTACTTATATGTGAAGGTGCAAAGGTAATGCTCATAGTTAACCTTTGGCTTGAAGTAGGATTGGTGAATGGTGCACTTGGCACGATTTACAGTATTATGTATCCTTAAGGTAAACAACCACCTGCATTACCATCATACATTATTGTTGATTTTGACTCTTACATCGGATGTGCCTTTGATAATGGTAATCCTCATCATGTGCCAATTATATTTGTGGTCTGAGGAGCATCTTGTTAGTTATCATTATGGTTGGCATGGGCCATGACTATTCATAAATCTCAAGGAATGACACTAGATAAGGCTACTATAGACATTAGTTCAAGAAAAGTTACAGGTCTAGCATTTGTTACATTATTTAGAGTCAAGAGCATTGATTCTTTGAAGATTCATCCTTCTTTCTCTATGCAAAGATACA
>MNCI01024723.1:367395-384607 GCA_015680685.1 Gnetum montanum
GAGAGAGAAAATAATAAATAAAATCCTATTCCATGCACTGCAAGGTTTATTTAAAAAGTTCATCTTTATTTCCGTACACAACTTATGTTCAGGTACAATGTTGCTCGAATAAAGATCTGTTCACTTTAGGACTCCTACTGAGGGCACATGGAAAATATTCTATCTCTGGAGTGATCAAACTACCAGAGTTTCCCTACTTCTAACTCAGGATGGGAAAATAAGGGAGAGCTGCCTCTTATTTATAGACTTGGTGCGGACCGCAATATCACAGGGGACGACGTGATATTGCGTACGCGATATCACAGGGAATGCGATATCATGGCTGTCGCGATATTGTGGCCCATGCGAATTGCATCTCATCACTCACATATTGAATAATAAAAGAACAATATATGAGATGGTCTAGAGAATTGTCCCATATTTTATGAGAAATGGAAAGAAAGAGATTGTATAAACAAAGCCCTAGGAGATTAAAAGAAAAATGTAAAATGTATGATAATACATGAATAAGAATAATTTCATCCAAGTGAATGGTATATCTTAGCTTAGAAAGGATCTGAGAAGGCCCTCACAAGAAATATAGAGACTTGTATCAAGGTTGCATGGTAGAAATTGCAAGCCCTTACAAAGGAAGTTCAATTGTGTGCATCATTTAGCATTCATTTCACACATATTATTGGTTTGAATTTCAAGGTAAATAGTGAAGACCAAGAAGTCATGACAACAATGAGTTCTAAACTTTGTGAGGTCAATTTTAAGAACCAAGAAAAGCATAATCAGAAATTGTGATTTGAGGAATCCATGAAGAAAGTAACCTTATCAAGAGTAAAGGGGAGAAGATTAAATCGTGACCAATATTAGAAGATGAGGACAAATGAGAACAATTAATGAAGTTCTTAAGTAATAAAGGTTAAGTGCCATGTTTCTAAATTCACAATTAACCTAATACTTAGAGAAAGAAAGGAAAATTTATGACCACTCATGAATTTTCAAACATGAAAGATTAAGTCAAGAAACTAATACTTGAAGGGGAGTGTTAAAGCATACTCATAAGTTACAGTACAATCATTAGGTTCTTAACTTACTTCATCAGCAGTTATGAACACAAATTCTCACTTTATGATATATATGAAACAATAATGAAGAAGATATGAATTACAGAAGTAATGAATAATAAAGATAAGAGTACATAAGGATCATTGAGATGAAAGAACTAGCATTAAAAAAAAAGCCATAATAATGTTCATAAGTTAGAATAAATCACAATGATTCCTAAGATTACAAAGGTAAAATGCCCTATGCCACTAAAGCAAACATAACCTGAAAGAAATGTAGCAATGCTAGAAGTTGTTGCAAGGCATAAGAGTCATAATGAGCACATGAGTAATAGAACCAAAATGTTAGAGACATGGCTCAAAAGTAACATGCAAGTATTGTAGAAGACAAGAGCTATCTTTGTCGCATTAGATCTAGTTTCCTAAAGAGGAAGAGAAGATCCACGTATATCATATGTAACTTGGTTTAGTTTCTTAAATAAGAAAAGAAGGTCATTTGGAAGGTTATAATGGTTAAGTAAGAAAAAGAAGAAGGCTTACGAAGAAGATTTCTTAAGGCTTGGTGAAAATAAGGCTTATGAAGAAGTGTGTCATAAAGCCCAATAAGATAAGACAAAGTGGTTTAGTCAAGTATAAAGAAGTAATAACAATAAATCTAGTATAAGCATAGAAGTTTGTAATACATTAAGTTATGAATAAGAGTCATAAATATATTATAATCTTACAATGAAGAAGTGAATACAAACTAAGAGAAGATGCACTACTAGAGGAAAAGCAACATTAACAAAGCACAAAAAGTTCTTACAAACTTAGAATAAGTAGACTTGGAGATATAATAAGCCCAAAGATCATTATCATCATTATCATCTTAGTCTTATCCCAACAAAATGGGGTTGGCTACATGAGTTTTTTTTCATCATTCACATTTATGAAGGGCTAAATCCTTGTTTATTTTTAGATTATTTAAAACATCTTTGATAATTTTTTCCCATGTATTCTTTGGTCTTCCTTTCAATGACTTTCCTGTAATAGTTTCCAAGTTGTCATTCGAAATTTTTATTGTTGGACTTGCTTCTTTACCTACACCCATCGCTGATGTTGGAATCATTATCTAATTTTCACAACATTTAGGCTATGATGTTATGTGTCATTTAATAACATATGGGTAAAGATGATGTTACAAATTACCAAAAAGAGAAACAAGTACTAAGTGATGGAATTGGTACAACGTAACTCTATTCATCATAAGAGGATTTGTAAGAAATAGATTTAATAAGACCTATGATAGTCATAATTGCCAAGACTACAAGGAGTAGTTACCATTATAAAGATAGCTACGATCCTATATTTCCATAATGTTAGTGTTATGCTCAGTTATGAAAAGTGAATCTCCCTAGAAAAGGTCCAAAGAAATTAAGAATCTCCAACATCGTATTGTAGAGTTGTTTAAGAGACATAAAACTAGATTCTAATAACCAACACATAAATTTGCATTATGGAAATAGAAAAAAATGTTTGCGTCAATAGAAGAACTAAAAATTTTTGTATTTGTAGAAGAAGTTGAAGGAATTTAGAATCCCTTATGAGGAAATGATAATTTTAGAAAAATCAAATTCATTAGTGAAACCTTTAAGATCCATAAAACTTCAAACACTTTAATTATAAAAGTAAACCCTTGACATACACAAAACTTCAATTACTTAGTGATGAGTAGCGAGGTGCCCCTACACCCAACCATATGAATCACAAGCATTCACACGTGATTTGGTTGAATTATGCAAACCTTAAGTTCCTAAGTACATTAGTTCCAAGATGTGAAATCTAATTGTAACAATTGTTGTCTTCTCAACTACACTTGTGGAGTTTAATTGTATAATTAAGTATAATTGAGGCACATGATTTTTATTATTTTATATTTTATTTGTCTACAATTAATAATAAGTTGAAACTTAATTTATGAACCACTTTAATTAATCTAATTGTTGATCAATAATAAATTATCCTAACATAAGCATCTAGTCCCACTTTCTGTGCACATCCTAAACATGTATAATGCCACTAGGTTACCAAACGCTAAGCGTTGCTAGGATTATCAAGAGTCATACACATGCTTAAAGCAGTCATACTTATGTGCTTAATTAATTCTATTTAATTGAACTAGCTTACTTTAGCTTAATTACTTGAGAGCATCAAAGGAAATTGCATAAAACATTAAATGCATAAATAAAATATTGAATCTAGCCAAGGTGCTGCAAGGTTTGATCAGAAAGCTCATCTTTATTGCCACACACACTGCCATGCTTAGCTATGATAGTGCTCGAATAAATATTTGTACACTCCATGACTCCTACTATGGGCACTTTGGAAAATATTCTAACTTTGGAGAAAAGAAACTGCAAGAGCTCTGCTATGCTATGATAAAAACTATATAGAAACTATGTGCTCAAGCATTATATTTATAGGCCAACACATACCTTGCCATATTGGATATCCAACATTGCATCTTGGGACTCGATATCGGATACTCGACATTGCGGCTTCAATATAAGAGCCCTACAAAATATGATTCATCATACCCCCATGATTGAATAAAAACTCGTCCTCAAGTGAACAAGAGGAGGAACACATTCCTTATAAAATACGTGAAGGTATGGGATTATTGACTGACATGGAAACTAACTCAAATGGAACAAACAAACTTGAAGTGCCCAAGTGTATGGATTTACAAAGTTTTACAAAATTGGGTGTTCATGATAATACAATTAAATACCCTAGAGAAAATTGACATCCAACTCCTTTGGTAGCTGAAGAGCGAGGGAGAAGATTCAACAATCATAAAGGGTCCACATTGCATGGTGCTATCACATCTTCCTTGATGAAGATAGTTCCACTTCCAATCCATGCATCCCATTTCAATCACAACAAAATTGTGGATTAGTATGCAATGTGTAACATATAGCTTTTAAGTACCTTATCTCATTGGTGGTTACACTTGACTAGGCCGAATATGGTGGATTGATTCCTTTAATAGTGTTAGCGAGAAGATTGAAAAATAGGGTGAAATGGGTAAGCAGTCCATTATTAAACTCTAAAGAGTCCAAATGTCATGAAATATTTCAAGAGGGTTGAAGAATTTAAAACAACAATAATAAAAATATTTCACTAAAAAACATTGTGAAGATGCGCACAATTGGATATCCTTAATGGGACATACAAAAGTATTTGATTGTAAGAATGTCTAAGGGTAAAGAACTTAACTAATCCAACCAAAAGATATGCAAGTGGGTCCTTCCCAAAGTAGGTACATGCCATTTATTGCCCTCACATAACTTAAAATGGAGAAGTCCATGGGCCTCATGGATGATTAATGGTTACGGAAAGTTAAGTATAGAAAACCTCGAAGAAACTACCTAAGAATTTTAAGACATCAAACAAGAACATGAAACCAATGGTGAGGTGAGACATAGAAAGCATAGATGGATGAGAGAGAGAGTGGAATGGAGTTCTCAATTAAGGTCACATGAAGTCCCTTGTGAATTTTGTGGTTAAATGACCCAATAAAATTCATCCTTAGTCCAGACCAAAAACAACCATGTTTAGTGACTTCGCATTGCCACTCTAAGACTAGACCACCCCCTTAAGACATAAGAGTACTCACATAGAACAACCACCATCACTTATTGAAGAGGAAAAAAGTAGGAAGTGAAAAAGGGCCTTAGTTAGAGGGAACCTTTAGGCATGGGTAACATGTCTTTCTAGTCCTATAACTAGTGCTTGTAGCCCATTTATTTTGTCTAAGGGATGTGCTTTGAATTCTCATTGTTTTTTTTTCTCTCTTTTTCTATTGTTTTTATATTTTGGTTTTTTTTTTGAATGGGAACCACACCATCTAAAGACTTATTCAACTTTCTGTTATTGGTCGACATGGAATGGTAAGAAATCCATGAAGACATACATGCACCCAAGTAAGCAGAAAAGCACAAAGAGTATTGAGTTCCCTTGAAGTCACACCCTGTTCAAACCTTTTAATCCTTTCCAAATCTAGAAACTACCAAGGTTATAAGTTCGTTAAAGTTTTATTAATGAAAAGGAGACCTCACATATCTAGAACAAGAAAAACCATAGAGTTTGTGGATGGGTGGATGTTGTGGACTCACTACCTATTTCATGAAAAAAAATCATGTCCTGGTTATCAACAACAAAATTCAAAGCTAGAATCTAAACATTAATAATCAAATAACTGGATAGCACATGACCACATCAATCAAACCACACTGTACCCAGTTGGCAATAAGGCATGTTATTATTAAAACACAATAAGAAAATCACATTCAAATAAATGAAAATATATAAGAAATTGTAAAATATTAAAGAAAAATAAAACGTACTAACGATATTGTAAAACAAAAACTATTGAAAAATTAATAATGTAAAAAAAATACAAAAAGATGTAAGATAAAGAATATGTAAAACAAAAAGTTGTAAAAGTAACAAAGTGTAAAATAAAAATGTGTAAAACAAACAAATGAAAAACTAAGGAGCTACTTATATACTTAGCATGGATGGCCATCTCCCCCATGACTAATTGAAAAGGAGGAGATCTGAAAGACTTAGCATGGTTGTCCATCCGATGAGGCATTTGTTGCACTAGCTTACTTAGGCTCGTGGAAAGATTTGACTTGTTGTGTATTGACTAGTTGTTTCTTGTCCAGGCTCTCAGGTTTGTAGATCAACATGGCCTAGAAGGAAAATTTTCGTAGACGATATAAGGTTCTTTCCACAATGTTTGGAACTTAGTTCATTGAGGTACGTGTGTGGGGTTCTAGTAGAGGACTTTATCTTCTGGTTGAAATTTGACTTTCCTAATTCTAAGGTCATGGGGCTTTTTGTTGAATGCCTTGTGCAACTTGTTAAATGATAGGGCCACTAATCGGTTTTCATCTAGCAAGTTGAGATTCATTAATCTTTCTTTTTGTGCTAGACTTAAGTCAAGGTCAAGGTCATAGGCTATTGAAAGTGTACGGAGCTTAGATTGAATAGCAAGAGTTGGTAGTTTTCCGTACACTAGCTCATAGAGAGAGTAGCCTATAGGGAGCTTCCAAGTGGAGTGGTNCAAGAGTTGGTAGTTTTCCGTACACCAGCTCATAGAGAGAGTAGCCTATAGGGAGCTTCCAAGTGGAGTGGTAGGTCCAAAGGGCATCATTAAGTTTCATGCTCTAGTCCCTCCTATATTTGCTAACTGTTCCCATTAAGATCTTAGTGATTTCCCTATTTGTAACCTCAACTTGACCATTGGCTTGGAAATGTTAAGGTGTTGTTAATTTATGCTCAACCCCCAACCATTGCATAAGCATTCGAAAGGTATGCCTATAAAGTGGATTCCTTTATCAAAAATTAATGCACGTGGAACACCAAACTTGTTTACAACATTCTATTGTACAAACTAAGTAGTAGTAGAAGATGTACAATCGGTGATGACTATTGCTTTTGCCCATTTTTTACAATAGTCAACAACAACTATGATGTGTGCCTTTCCATTTGACATGGGTGTCATCAAACCTATGAAATCAATGCCCAAAATTTCAAAGGGTTCTAATGGTTGGATCCATGGTTGAGGTTCCTCCATTTGAGTAGTCATTCCATCATCTCGTTGGTAGTGTTCACAAGAGTGGACATATTGGTGAGCATCCCTAAAAAGTGTTGGCCAATAATACCCTGTCATCAGGATTTTAATGGCCATGCATCTCCTAGCATAGTGGCCCCCACAAGGGCCTTCATGAGCATCCTGGAGAACATGCAGTTGATCAACATCAAGGGCACACCAATGAACTAGGCCATTAACGTAGACCTTATAGAGGTGTTTTTTGATCTGCATAAAGCATTTTACCTAGTGAAGAAACTATTGTTTCTTTTGATGATCCAACCCTTGTGGTATCTTTTGAGTGAGAAGATAGGTGAGAATGCCATCGTATCGTTTAGGCTTAGTGGGCAATTATTCAATTATAGCCCCGACAAAGAGGAGTTCATTGGGAAATAGATCAGACAGTGGGGTTTCCTCCTCTTTATTATCCCATCACAACCGAGACAAGTGGTCAGCACCTACATTCTTAGTTCCTTTTCAATCTACCATTGTAAGATTGAATTATTGTAAGATCACCAACCACTATATGACATTGGGGCTCACCATTTGCTTGTTCATGAGGAAGTGAATGGTACTATGGTCTATGTGCACAAACACTCTGTATCCAAGCACATAACACCTGAACTTTTTTAACTCAAACACCACTACCATCAATTCTTTTTCATTGGTGGTCTAGTTTAGTTGTGCACCCATAATGCTTTAGCTTGCATATTGGATGTAATATGGATGTTTCTTGTTATCCAACTATGTAAGCATAGCTCCCAAGGCATAATTTGATGCATTTGTCATAACATAAAATGGTATGGACTAGTTGGGTGCCTATAGAATTGGAGTTTCTAGAAGTTTCTTCTTCAACTATTAGAATGCTTTTTCACATTCCTTAGTCTAGACAAATGGAGCATCTTTCTTTGTTAGCTTAATCAATGATTTTGTGATCTTAGAGAAATTCTCTATGAATCATTGATAGTAGCTAATGTGTCCAAGGAATGACCAGACATATTTTATGGTTTTTAGTTTATGGATAATTCATTGGATGACCCTTATTTTTTCAGGGTTGACCTCAATTCTTGATTGTGAGATTCGATGCCCCAATACAATACCTTCTTAGATCATGAGATGACTCTTTTGCCAATTGAGCCATAGGTTTTTTTCCACATATCTTTTTAGTACTTGCTCAAGACGGTCCAAGGCTTGCTTGAATGTAGCACCATACATGGAGAAGTCATCCACAAAGACTTCCACTTTGCTACTGATTTGTTGCTGAAAGATACTTAAGACTAGGTGTTGAAATGTAGCAGGAGCATTATATAGAACAAAAGGCATCTTGCGATATGCAAAGGTCCCCCAGGGACTAGTGAATGTTGTTTTGGCCTGGTCCTCTATCACAATCTAGATTTGGTTATAGCCACTATAACCATCCAAAAAACTATAATAACAATGCCTAGGTATGGTGTCCAACACTTGATTAATGAATGACAATGGAAAATGGCCTTTGAATGTTGCCATGTTTAACAACCAAAAATCAATACAGACCCACCACATACCACTAAAATACCACCAAATTTGGACTACAACATCCTGATTGCAAGTTTTTCTAAGTGTTGGGACTACGCTTTCCACTGCTCCAAAGCATAGTCAGCCTCTAGTTGTAGTTAGCAAAAGGGTAGGTTTTTAGAAGTTTTGACAAGTGATGAATCATGATTCATCAGGCTCTAATATTGGACCCGTGATATCGGGTAAGCGATATCGTGGCCTAGTTAGTGATATTGGATACATGATATCGTGACTCCTGTGTAGGCCTATAAATACACATGTAGGCGCATAGAGTGGAGGAGTAGTTCAATTAGAAGTTAGTTTCATTTTTAGTTCTTCTCAACCCTTTCTCCCAATGCATGCCCATAGTGTGATGATTGTAATTGTAAGGCACCTTTATTCGAGTGTTACGTACTTGGACATGCACATGATCGAAAATAAAGATCGAGATTACTTCATCATTGTAGCATTCACATAGTTTAATTATTTAATTGTTATTCATTGCTTTCTTAATTAATACTTCTTTACCCTCAACTCCTATTCCTATTATTAAACGTGGAATGAGTACAACTTAATCACGAGCATTTAAGTGTGACTACTTATTATCCCAGTAGTGTACCTAGGATATGCACTTGGTAATCCTAGTAGTAGTCATACACAAGGTCCAAGATGCGTACGGATGATTAAGGAATGGATGCTCATCGCACTTAGGCTAGTTTAGCTTCTCTCCCTGTATGTCCTATTAGCTTAACACTCTCTTCTTTTTCCTCCTAGCTTAATTAAATTTATTTTCTATTACCTCTAGGAGTAACACTAGTTTAGGACTACATCATACACCTCACTCTAGACTAAACCATACATGACAAAGCAAATGCTAGTCTAGATGGGAAGATAGTGAACTACGATCAACGAGTAACTATCTAGATACCACAATTAGCCCATCTACAAAGTTTGACTGAATCTTGGATGAACGCTTGTATTCGTATGGTTGAGTGTAGGGTTACCTCACCACTCATCAACAAGTCTTGGGATTATGCTCACCCCCAATTGGGAGCATAGCCAGCCTCCCATGGGAAGTGTAGTTTTGTAGGAAAATCATTTCTCTCAAACTTCCTCAACACTAAGACTATGCTTTCCACTACCCTAGAGCATAGTTAGCCTCTAGTGGAGAGCATAATCAGCATGAACACCAAGTTTCACAAATTATTTTTCTAAGTGTGGGACTACACTCTCCCCCAATCAAGATCGTAGTCAAGCATAGTCAGCCAAAATAGCCTACAGTGGCCTTTGCAACATGGAAACATCACTCAGCTCAACTCCAACTCACCTTCAGTAAGCATATTTAGTAAAATGCTTCTTTTTGTATCCCCTTTTTGGCCCCAAAATTGTAACTATGCTCAACCTCGCGTGAAAGTGTGGAGAGCGTAGTCCTAGAGCACAATCTCCAAGTTGCATTTTTTAGGTACCTTACGATCTTCTTGGCACACACATATGGTTGGAAATGTAGTCATAGTCTCATAGTCTCGTAGAGTTCAACAGAGCATAGCAAAGCACATCTCCACCTATCCTAGTGGAGAGCATAGTCCCAACCATCTCCTCTGCCATGTGGTAGCCATTCTTCATTTTTCACTAACCCTAGGCCTATAAATACCTGTGCCCTCAAAGTTTTTAGGGTTGGAAAATTGGAAAATCAAAGAAATGGCAAACCTAAGGGGCACTTAGGAGAGAACCAAAGGCATATTGGTAAAGTTCCAAACCACTGCAGACCACTGCAATTACCTAGAACATTGTAGCCAAAGGTACACCCTAGCGGCCAACCTGGGAGATGCAGACACCCTGGCAAAGTGCTAGTCTTCACAACTAAACACCCTTAAGACTATGACTATGTTGTCCACTCTACCTATTGTACATTGTGTAACTTTTAAACCCTTTTGGTGCTAACTACGCTCAACCCCATTTGGGGTGGTGTTCTATTGCTCTCTCTCTTTCTTTGCATTTTTTTTTTGCACTTGTATTTTCCATTGTTTTACCTCATAGCCATGCTTAAAACTACACTTAGGCAGTGGTCTACATGCGTTGACACTATCCACTTCACCAAAAAATCTTGACTATACTTGACCCCACTAACACCATTAACACTACTTGAACACTTAGCACTGTTTCGCATCAACACTGCTACTAACCATGCTACACCCTTGTCGCATTCAGTAAGTCTCTATTTGATTGGTGAGACCATTCAAGGCACCCCATCTCCACGTCTAATGGGCCGTTTGCATGGATTCGAGGTTAGGCTATTTGCCCATGAACCTCGGTGTTCTAGCCATCAACGTTTTTAGTTGTTACAACCACCTTTCTTTAGCATAATCACAAGTGGACTAACCCACTCCCTATTTGCAATGAATTAGATAAACCCTACCTTGAGGATTTTTTTGATTTCCTCCTTCGCAATCTACTTCAATTTGGGGTTCAATCACCTTTGTGGCTACCTCTTTGGCTTCATGGCCAGGTCAGTGTAGATACAATGTTAACATATCCTAGGATCAATCCTTGTGAGTTCAAGATATGATCAAGTAAAGGTTGTTGACCATTTTTCAACCACAATCAACAACATTTGTTTCTATTTTGGGTTAAGATTTGCATTGATTATTACTAGCTTCCCATTTTTTAAGAATGCATATTCCATGCTAATAGGTAGAGTTTTTAACTCAAGGGGCTCTTATTTAAAATTTTGAGAAATTTCCAACTCTCCCCAATAGGTATCATCATTTACATTATTAGAGAGTTGGTGATGAACTTACTGTAGTTTATCCATGCCTATGACATAAGTGCATGTTAGGCTCTCGGTAGGTTCCATGTAAAGTGTGCTGCTTTCAAAATTAGTGGTCAGCCACTGGGTGTCCTCTTGTTTTGTGGCTACTACATATAGACACCTTTGAATATTTACTTCAGGTGCATACTACCTGCATGTGACAATGGATGCACATTTAATGAACCAAAGTTTCTACATGTAATTACATCCTATATTGCTATATGTGATGCATGGAACTTGCTTCTTCTCGATCTTTTCAAATGCATTTTTCTTAGCTATCTCTAAAGAAAGATCTCTGATGCCCATTCTTGCATCAATAGTGCTTAGCCATGCCTTTTCCATGATTATTAGAAAATCCCCTTTATAGTTCTCAACCTTAATTACTAGGAAATTAGTAGGATAAGACCACCCACAGGTAGTGGTCACAATGTCTTCCACCAGTCCCAATGGGATAGTAATGGATCGATCTACCAATTTCAATTAGATATTGCTCTCCTTGAGTGGCAGCAAGTTCTAGGCAGTATACATCTCATGAGAAGTCAAGTTTATACTAGAATTAGAATCAAGAAGAGTACATGGCTCATTCCCAACAATCTACAAATAGATAGGAGGAATCCTAGGATCACCTAATTTCCTGGGAAGGTTGCTAGCTCAAATCCAATTAGATACGACATGATGGAGCATAATAGTATGGATTCTAGGTAATATTTGGTTTGAAGGGGACTTGAAGTAATTCAATATAGAGAGAGATGGAGAAGCAGGATTGCCAATTGCGTGTGTATGCAAGGGCTATGGAGAAGGTGATAGCTATGTTGAGGATGGAGGAAAAGTTGCAAGAATGGGAGAATAAGGATAAAAAGTGGTATCCCTTCTTGAATGTGGAGAATAAGTTTGATAATATTCAAGAGGGTAGTAGTGATGTTGGAAAGTAGAAACATGACTAGAAGAGCCACGTGGAGACAGGGGTTGCTGAATGTAATACCCATATGGACCAAGTTGTCTATAAGGGTATTGGTACCTTGGTGATGGCAACACTTGATGAACCGTAATATCGCATCTGCGATATCAAGTCCACGATATCGGAGCCTAACATGCGATATTGGATACTTGATATCAGGACCTGTCTCCTTGCCTATAAATAAGAGTTGGGCACACTTGGTTTTGCAATAGATAGTTAGACACTTATCCGAACTCTTGCCTTTTCTCCCTCCTAGAGTTAGAATTATTTCTGCGTGCCCGCAGTAGGAGTCATAAAGTGAATGGATCTTTATTCGAGCATTGTGTACCTGAGCACATCTTATGTACGACAATAAAGATGAACTTTATGATAAACCTTGCAACATCCAGAATAGATTAATTAATGTTAATTATGGTTATTAAATGCTTTCCTAGTTAATTAATGCTCTCTCTCATCCTACAACTCTCCTAAGTAAATACACTCAGTACAATCACTTCAAGCATATGTGTAACACTTGGTAACCTAGTAACGATTAGCATTTGGTAATCCTAGTAGTGTTGCACTAGTTTAGAATGTGTACGGCAAGTGAGAACGGATATTGGTGTTAGGATTAATTAAAGCCTAGTTAATGAGTAGTTAAGTTAAATTAGTCACTTAGTTATCTCTCCCCTTCCCTATTAGCACAGAACATAAAAACATAAAAGATATCAAAATCATATGCCTCAAGCTTACTTAACCATACAATCATGACATATAAGTAAGTTTGGGAAGACAATGATTAACCAACCCATTCTTGTTTAAGAAGGGTGCATCAGCACTTAGTCCTTAGAATTCGACCGGATCGTGCGTGTACACTTGTATTCGTATGGTTGAGTGTAGGGATACCTCACCACTCATCATTGGCGCACCTGCCGAGGACTTAGTTGTTTATATGCTAATTGGAACTTAGGAAATCATTCACATCATTGGAATGAACNAAATTCAACCGGATCGTGCGTGTACACTTGTATTCGTATGGTTGAGTGTAGGGATACCTCACCACTCATCATTGGCGCACCTGCCAAGGACTTAGTTGTTTGTATGCTAATTGGAACTTAGGAAATCATTCACATCATTGGAATGAACACTTAGGGTTGGTTAAAGAAAAATAATAATATGTAATACATTGCACACTGAATAGACAAGTATGTCTCCTTCTTCTTACAAAAGCGCTTCACCTCCTAGGTCTGAAATAAGAAACAATCAACGGCGTAATACACATGACGTTGATCCTCCAGTCCCTTAATAGTTTCGAGTGGTATATATTCATCTTGATGAGTATATACCAAACTTCATCTTTATCCTTCATCAAGATGAACAACTACGTTGGTGAGACTTAGAAGGTAACACAGTGTTACCTCTTGATGGTTTAGTCCCAAGCATGCTTCTTCATGCTCTCACACGAATTGGCATGTAGCACATACATGCAGAATACATTGTGCAAGACCATGACTCGAGAGAATATCATCCCACAGAGGCACAACATCAAAGGGACTTGCAATAAGAGAGACATCATAAGTCTTTGAAGGGTAAGTGGTCCTAGGATGTCCCACATGTCTTAAGTGAAAATGAGGGTGGTGAACCTGCCTCGGGCAGTTGCCCACACAATGATGTTCCTCCCCTTAACTTTGGCCAAGGGGTTGTGTATCAGAACCTTCACTCCACTATTCATAACCTAGGTTTTGATACCCATGGGCACAAAGGATCTGAAAAAGGAACATGGACACATGATAAAGATAGACATTCTTATCGCAATGGCAATTGAGGCCGAGATTGCCAAGAGAAGGTAGCAAACACCGCCATGGTGATGGTTCTTCTTCTTCTTCACCTTCATCATCTCCTTCACCCTCTCCTTCAGTATCCAAATGCAGTCATAAAGAAAAGACCATGGGGATAAAGGTAGGTAAAGTGGAAGTCATAAAAGAAACAACCAAGAAAGGGGATGAGGGAACTCTAGAGAATTACAACATAGAAGAAGGGAGAGTATGGAACAACATAGGCATCATAAACACCATGGATGAGATGATCATGATGAACCCCTACTCAGTACTTGAAGTATGTTAGACATAACTGAGGCTATTAGAATTCTAATAAGGCACTAGAAAGATAGTAGGATTAAGAGATTAGATATGAAAAATATCCCACGATTTGAAGGGGGATACAACATTGATCCTCAGAATCACTTACAAGCATTCCATGATGTGTGTGCCTTACAAAACATAGAGAATGAATGGCGAAAACTTAAGTTGTTCCCATAGACACTATTTAAAGAAGCAGAAAGCTGGTACTAATTCTTAGAACCAGAATCCATTCGTAGATTGAGTACCATGTTAGAATTGTTCAATGATAAGTAGCAAATGTACTCTTGAGTGTCCAACCTGCGAAAGCAAATCCAAGGTTGGAAATAAGGAGGAAATGAACCCTTGGATGCTACCATGGGCTAATACTATGCACTGTTACATTGTTGTCTTGGACATGGATATTCACAAAGGGATCAGCTGCACCATCTTGTAGATGGGCTTAGGCATGAAACGAGAAGAACCCTTGGGACTTACACCCAAGGAAGATTATTCAAGCTTAGGTCCCATCAAATTCAAAGACTATTGGAGCAAGTTACTAAGGAAGAAGGTGAGCTACGGAAGAGAGAAAGTGTAGAAGAGTATAACCAAGATCCTTCCCTTTGGAAGAGGGGAGTAAGATTTTGTGAGGATGAAAAAGAGTCACCACTCGAAGAGATGGTGAATAGGAAAACTTTGCCTATCCAAAAGTTGACATTAGAAGTATCAGTAAAAGTAGACCAAATGTAGGATTCCCTAGACAATAGATTTTAAACTATTCTTAAAATAGTAGAGGAGTCTAGAGAGTAAGGTAGTGATCGCAAAAAAAGAAAGAAGAAAGAAACTAAACATGCACATAGTAAGGGTAAGGGCAAAGTTGTCATCATTGAAGAGGTTGTGGATTTGGAAACAGACAATGATAGTGAATGTGAGATATGTCAATATGACCATCCTAAGAGATGTTGCCCTATAATCTCACATCTGCAGGAGTCTGGGGTGTATGCACTTAACCCACAATTAAACAAAAGGCAAATACCCCGAAGGTTACCTTATCCTCAAGATAACCCAAAGGACTAGTGAATGTTGTTTTGGCCTAGTCCTCTATCACAATCTAGATTTGGTCATAGCCACTATAACCATCCAAAAAACTATAATAACAACACCTAGGTATGGTGTCCAATACTTAATTAATGAATGACAATAGAAAATGGCCTTTGAATGTTGCCATGTTTAATAACCAAGAATCAATACAGACCCACCACATACCACTGAAACAACACCAAATTTGGACTACAACATCCTGACTGCAAGTTTTTCTAAGTGTTGGGACCACACTCTCTATTGCCCCAAAGCATAGTTAGCCTCTAGTTGTAGTTAGCAAAAGGGTAGGTTTTCAGAATTTTTGACAAGTGATGAATCATGATTCATTAGGCTCCGATATTGGACCCGCGATATTGGATCGATGATATCAGGTATGCGATATCACAGCCTGGCTAGCAATATCAAATACATGATATTATGACTCTTGTGTAGGCCTATAAATACACATGTAGGCGCATGTAGTGGAGGAGTAGTTCAGTTAGAAGTTAGTTTTCATTTTTAGTTCCTCTCAACCCTTTCTCCTAATGCATGCCCGCAGTGTGATGATTATAATTGTATGGCACCTTTATTCAAGTGTGACATACTTGGACACACACATGACTGGAAATAAAGATCAAGATTACTTCATCACTATAACATTCACTTAGTTTAATTATTTAATTGTTATTCATTTCTTTCTTAATTAATAGTTCTTTACCCTCAACTCCTATCCCTATTATTAAACGTGAAATGAATACAACTTAATCACAAGAATTTAAGTGTGACTACTTGGTATCTCAGTAGCGTACCTAGGATATGCGCTTGGTAATCCCAGTAGTAGTCGTACATGAGGTCCAAGATGTGTACGGATGATTAAGGAATGGATGCTCATCACACTTAGGATAGTTTAGATTCTCTCCCCTTATGTCCTATTAGCTTAACTCTCTCTCCCTTTTCTTCCTAGCTTAATTAAAGTTATTTTCTATTGCCTCTAGGAGTAGCACTAGTTTAGGACTACATCATACACCTCACTACAAACTAAACCATATTTGACAAAGCAAATACTAGTCTATATGGGAAGACAATGAACTGTGATCAACGAGTAACTATCTAGATACCACAACTAGCCCATCTGCGTAGTTTGATCAGATCATGCGTGAACGTTTGTATTCATATGGTTGAGTGTAGGGGTACCTCACCACTCATCATTGGTGCTGTTGCTGGGGATGGTGTTAGTTATTTAGACTAGTTATATCATACAAGATAGCTGTAACAAGTATTAACAATATATCCTTTAGAAAAGAAATTAAATCCAATTAAATTAAGTCACACACCACTCACAACAATGTCTCTCTCACAAGACTATGCTAATGCCACAACTAGTGAGGCAATTCATTGGAGAACCAACGAATTATATGATGAAGACAAAGTTTGGAGTACTCAACTTTATGCAAGAATTCCATATGTTCATGAGTATCCCAATGATACTCAAGGATTCTTGTTAACCAACTCTCAACACCTCTAGTAAGGATGGGATAGCCCATAGAATAAGGAGGCCCAAAAGACCTAGGACCTTCTCAATAATTAACAAGAATTTGTTAGGGGATGATTGGAAAACTTACAAAAGTCAGGACAAGTTTTTCAGTCCTTTCTCTTCCTCTACTCCTTCAACATCAGATCATGACACGAATGACTATCTTTCAAGGGATTGGTGTAGAACTAAAAATCAAGCTCACAAAGAAAATCGAGAATGCCAACATGAATAAGGACAACATCATCTCAACTCGCAAACTCACAACCTACTTAGCGAGAATGAATCCCCGCTAGCCACTAAGAGTCTAATACCTATACAAGAGGTTGTTCGAATATCTTGCAGGCATTGCAAAGAAAGCCATATACCTAGGCTTGATTTAAACAACTTTTCTAAGTTCATAGGAGGCTATGATTTAGATCCGCAATAGCATATAGAAGCCTTCTATGATACTTGTGTATGGAATAATATTGATAATGGGTGGCAAAAACTTAAGCTCTTTCCTATGA
>MNCI01024723.1:384627-395972 GCA_015680685.1 Gnetum montanum
CATGGATGGGCTCAGTAATGAAACAAGGGAAACCCTAGGCATGTATGCCCAAGGTCAACTATACAAGCTACAAACCCATCAACTCCAAGAGCTTATTAAGCAGGTAGCAAAAGAAGAAGGAGAAATGGCTAAATGGGAGAATGTTGAAAGCTCTTAATGGGACCAAAATCTTGAATTAGCAAAGGTCAATAACCATAAAAAGGAGAAATCAGCTCACCTTGAAGAAGTGCAACAGTTTCTACCTTTGCCAATGCAACAATCACTAGATGAAATCAAGGCAAAGATTAATAAGATGATGGAATGGGTGCACAGAAAATATGGAGAATATGCTAACAATAGTAGAGGTAAAACTATGCCAAATCAAGAAATAGGACAGGACACCACGCAACAATCAAAACAAAGGGTAGAAGATAATAAGAATAAGAACTCAACTACCAACTTCACATATCAATGTAATGTCTGTCTATATGATCACCCCAAAGGCCAATGCCCAATTTTGTCACATTTACATGAGCATTGGGGAGGAGTGTTACATCTAGATTTCATATATAGAAATATTGGGTTCAACCACAATGGCAAAAGCCCCAATCATGGGGAAGGCCATCACCAACCCGACCATATCCTTTGTATGTCCCAACATCAAATGCTTACTATGTTCAACACCCTATTTCTCCAACTGGATCATCATCCTCTACTTCACCTCATCGTTATCATTCTCTAGAATACTATCCACTCATACCCTCTCCGACAAGGTCACCACCTCATGTACTTTACACTTTTTCTCAACAACAATATTCTCACCCTTCACCTCCTTCTACATCACCACTAATTGTACCAAAAGGTTTTGTACCACAACACCAACCTATGAATGCTACTTGTGCTACTACTGTCAATAGTAGTGGAAGTATTCAAAAGCACCCTTTCTTTAGACATGGCCATAGAAAGAAGCAGCATGATGCTGAACCCACTACATATTCCAACCTAGTGCAAGTTCAACACTGTGATGCATCCTTCTCCTCGAACTCAACAACTTGTGTTATCTTATTAGGGCCATCAATCAATTCTCCAACAACTATGCGACCCAATGAATATAACCATAGAGGGGGACACATTGATCCTTGCATGCCATCTTATGGTCAAGGGTACCATAGTGGGGTAGCTCCTTATCCCATCACCCCATCATATAACCTACCCCACTATGTCTATTGTGGTCAAGTGTGTGAATCCCAATATGGGTACATTCCAACCACCACATCAAAAGACACCCAGTGGTTGGGATATGATCCATCCCCAACATTTCCAACATGCATGGATCTACACTTTCCATTTATTAATTCTCGCCATGATCAAAGGTTCAGTTATGGGGGACATCCCCCATTTTAACAACCAGAACTAATAAATGTTTTTCCTTTTCTTTAATTTTACAATTTTTTTGTTTTCCAATTTTTTTCATCTTTCAAATTGTTGTTTTATCTTTTTATTTATTGTTTCATCTTTTTATTTATTTATTGTTTTATCTTTTTGTCTTATTATGGGTAATCTTATCTAGAAATAAAACACTCATGTGACTCATTGGTTGAGGTGTTGTTCTTTGCTATCAAGTCTCGAGTAACTAAATATTTGGATAGCAAGCCCATCACATCCACCCAACCATTCTATTAATAAGAGGTTCTACTCTGGATGTGATGATATTCTTGACTTCATTTAAAACTTAAAGTAATTTTGTGCTCATTATACCTAGAGCTAAAAATGATGGACTAAGAGGGAATGACTAGGGTGTGACATCAAGGGGACTTGTGGATTCTCTTTGGTGACATTATTCTTTCCATTATCATCCTTTCAGTTTAACCGTTCCTATGTACCAAAACATGTCCTTTTTCCTCATCCGACTTATGAATTTCATCGTCAGATCCTACTCCATTATACTTTTTGTGCCTTCTGGTCTATTTAACAATACCCTAGACTTTCCGCATTGACCTCAAATCCTTCATTTTTGGCCTTGAAATTTTAGAAATTCATCAATTTTTATGAGTATCCTATTTTAAATAGGTCACGATATCGGGTACTCGATATTGGGTCTGATGCGATATCGGGGCCGCGCTATTGAGTATGGGATATCACATAAACAAAAACTATATATATGGATCCCCCTTCCTTCTCACACACGTTAACATTAGTCTCAATTGTTCACGTTGGGGGAGTTTTTCAAATTTTCTTCCACAAATTATGACTTGCACACCTCTTGGTCAAACAACCATAACTCGCTCACTAGCGCTCTGATTCCCATTCCACTTGAACCTACTTGAACCTAGAGTGTTTAGCTTAGTCGTGGGGGAAGGGTACACTTCAAACTGTGCATAAATGTTTTGAAATTCATCATCACCTAAAGGATACTATAAAGGGTAATTGATTATAAAAATAATAAACATATTGCCAAAAATAATTTTATCTGCTCACCTACATCGAGAAATTAAATTTTGAAGCCACCTAATCGAATTGGGCCCAATATTAAAACTTTTAGGGGACATTTTCATAAAATTTCCTAAAGATAAATCACATTGAATAAGAAACAAATTTATTTGAGGTAAGAAGTAAGGTATAAATCAAATCTTGTAAGCAACCTTACTATTGATCGGCCCCGTGTGATTGCAGATGGCCCCTAAACATGGACAACAAGAAGGACCCTCTCAACATGTGCCCAAATAACCAAGGAGAGGCAGAGACCAAGCATCTCCCAAGGAACATGTAGAGTAGGAGGCACAATCATTCAACATCCATCAAGAGCCTCTTGCTGATGTGCAATGAGGACAAGCGGAAGGAGGAATAGCTGAAGCACTTGAACAAGGACAACATCTCACGTTGTCCTCGGAATGTGTGCAAGCAATCCATGAAAGGTCCGTGTCAGTAGTTATGATCGTGGAACTAAACTTTGGACCTTTCATGAAGTTCACTTCTAAGGCTGCTAGGACTAACTCAAAGGGTCTCCATTATGGCCCATCCTCTCTAAAAGTGGTGCCTAGCACTTACAAGAAATGTACCAATTTTGGCATAATAAAGAAGAAGGCATCATAGTTGACATTGGTGGTATGTCTATTGATATTTTTTCCAAGGCCATTTCAGAAGTGTTAAACCTTCCAAATACAGGGCCAAAAGTTGCTCACTTGTCAACTCGCTCTGATGCTGATGCATGAAGAATTTGGTTGGACAGGGCGTACGACAAAGAGGATAAGACATATGGGGAGTTGACACAAGAAGAAAGAATATATTTTCAGATTGGCACTTATCACATCTTCCCCATGAAAGGATTAAACAGAATCTCAACGTATGTAGCATGACGAAGTGTGATATTGATGGGCAAGGTTAATGCTAACTTTCCCCATCTGTATCTCATGGAGATCTTGAGGTGGTTTGAAGAATGCAAGACAGGGAAGTTTGTGTTACCCTTCCCTTGTCTCATCAGGAAGTTATGTAGGCATGCTAGAATTTTGGGGTACACCAATGACGTCCCCAGAAGAGCTCAAAATGCTTCGTTCACTGAATTACTAAAGCCACCAACCCAAAGGAAGAGTGCTAGTGAGACACTAGAGCTAGAACAAGAATAGATAGTGGGGCCCACTACAAATCAAACTACAAGGCCTAGCCAACTCCCAAGTACAAGGCCTAGTCAACAGCAAGGAGCAAGGCCTAGCATGAGCCCACGAGACCAACCGCTACCACCGCTATATGATTATCGATCGTCGATGAGCCATCTTAGGGCCATCATTGAGATAGTCAGTTGAGGAAGTTGTGATGATGCTAATCTCTTCTACATCATCAAGGACACTATATGGCTCACAGTTTCTATAGATTACACATGGGGCAAAGTGTCCATTCAAACAGAAGGAGAGGAGATGCATTGGTCACAATCGATTTCAGGAAACGCTACATCCTTCCAGGTGTAATTGGAGACTAGTGAAGGGGCTACAGTAGTGTTCATGCACCACCAAGATGTAGCGGGAGCCATAGAAGTGGTCACGGACCACATTAAAGAGTCTTTTAATGTTCCTATTATGCCACTAGTAGATTTCATAGGAGCACATGATGCTCAAACCCTGGCCGGTCCCTCGATGGCTCCTACAAAGTATGAGGATGTTCTTGATCAATTGTTGCAAATAGGACAAGTGATGATGTCCTTGTTTGACATTTTGCAAGATATCACAGCAATGCAATTAAACCTCATCTCCACCAAAGGAAAGTTGGTCATGGCAAAGATCAGGGCCGAGCATGTGAAGGCAGAGTTGGCAAGACTCCAAGAAAGGCTCATTACCCTACAAGCTTCACAACAGGACCCATCTCAATTCATTCTCATAGACCAGCTGGACACTTTTAGGATAGAGTAGCTCAATAAAATCTTGGCGGATAATAAAAGAGTGGCGAAGGAGAAGGAGAAGGCCAATTGGAATGCTTCCAAGGCACAAGCGTAAACATACGCACATGCCAAAGCTCTCAAGGCCTTGCAAGAAGAAAATAAATAGCTCACCATGGAAAATCTTCAGTTGACCACTATGGAGAAACAGAAAAATATTCTCGAAGAAAATTTCCAACAGTTACAAGAATAGTTGGTTAGGGTCAACCAAGATATGAATTGCTTGACCAGAGAGAATAATGGAGGAGGTACACACAATCCTCCAGGAGATGGCCATTGAAATAAGTGCATGGCAAAATAAGGCCAAGCAACATGAAAAATTAAAAGAGCATTTCAAAAACTAGGTGGGGATGTATAAGTAAGTCATCAAGAAAGAGATCCATATGGCCAAGGCCCAAATTAACACCTTCAGCACTCAACACACTGATTGGCAGGCCATATTGGACACATATGCATTCATCCACTAGGTAGAGCTCAAAAGTTGAGACCTGCAAATCTAAGATCTATAGAGTACATGGAATTGGGAAACCTACGATATGCCAACCTAGCCATGTTAATAGCAGGACGCTCGAGAATAGAGCTGGAGAAGCATGTAGCTACCACCTACACCAAATATGAAACAGAATTTGTGGAACACAAGAAAACATTGTAAAGGCTAGAAGTCACAAATTCTGAATTAGAGGTGGTTAAGGCTAGCTACCAAGGGTAGAAAAATTTCATGGCAGACTTGGCTCGATGGCTTATAGATTACTAGGACTACAAGGATAAAGCCAGAGCCTATGAGGAGGAATGACGGCTGTTTGTGGCCTAGTACATCAAAGCAAATTAGATGTTTCCACAACTACCATGTCCATGGGAAGTGCTGACTCCATCAAACATTGGAACATTAGCATGGACGACATAGCATCCCCAAATTAAAGAGGAAAAGCTCCAAGCACTCCTTCAAAGCCACCAAATCCCAAAACTTGGAGCACAAGACAAGGGGAAGTGACCCATGGAGGAGCCACCGCCACCTGGAACCACATGAGTTCCAATAAAATTTTGCAATTTTGCAATTTTGTAATTTTATAATTTTATGTTCTTGTCCCAATTTTCTTCTATTTAATTCTCCACTATGGCATGAATAATTCCCAATCAGTCAATAATCCCATACCTATCCATTGTGTAATCAATGGGGCTTGTTCTCATTTTGTACGACTTGAGGACAAGTTTTCATTCATTCCTAGGGGTATGATGAATCCTAATTCATTAGGCTCTAATATTGGACCTGTGATATCGGATCCACGATATCAGGTATGCGATATCTCGGCCTGGCTAGCGATATCAAATACACAATATTGTGACTCCTATGTGGGCCTATAAATACACATGTAGGCACACGGAGGGAGGAGTAGTTCAATTAGAAGTGAGTTTTCATTTTTAGTTCTTCTCAACCCTTTCTCCCAGTGCATGCCTGCAATATGATGATTGTAATTGTACAACACCTTTATTTGAGTGTGACGTACTTGGACATGCACATGACTAGAAATAAAGATTGAGATTACTTCATCATTGCAACATTCACATAGTTTAATTATTCAATTGTTATTCATTGCTTTCTTAATTAATACTTCTTTACCCTCAACTCCTATTCCTATTATTAAACGTGAAATGAGTACGACTTAATCACGAGCATTTAAGTGTGACTACTTAGTATCCCAGTTGTGTACCTAGGATATGCACTTGGTAATCCTAGTAGTAGTCGTACACGAGGTCTAAGATGTGTACGGATGATTAAGGAATGGATACTCATCACACTTAGGCTAGTTTAGATTCTCTCCCCCTCTATCCTATTAGCTTAACTCTCTCTCCCTTTTCCTCCTAGCTTAATTAAAGTTACTTTCTATTGCCTCTAAGAGTAGCTCTAGTTTAGGACTACATCATACACCTCACTCTATACTAAAACATATGTGACAAAGCAAATACTAGTCTAGATGGAAAGATATCAAACTACAAGCAACGAGTAACTATCTAGATACCACAACTAGCCCATCTGCGAAGTTAGACCGGATCATGCATGAACACTCGTATTCGTATGATTGAGTGTAAGGTTACCTCACCACTCATCAACAGNTGTATTCGTATGATTGAGTGTAAGGTTACCTCACCACTCATCAACAGGTCTTGGGACTATGCTCACCACCAGTTGGGAGCATAGTCAGCCTCCCATGGGAAGTGTAGTTTTGCAGGAAACTCATTTCTCTCAAACTTCCTCAACACTAAGACTATGCTCTCCACTACCCTAGAGCATAGTTAGCCTCTAGTGGAGAGCATAATCAACATGAACACCAAGTTTCACAAATTATTTTTCTAAGTGTGGGACTGCACTCTCCCCCAATCAAGATTGTAGTCAAGCATAGTCAAGAAAAATAGCCTACAGTGGCCTCTGCAGCATGGCAAAATCACTCATCTCAGCTCCAACTCACCTTCAGTAAGTGTAGTTAGTAAAATGCTTCTTTTTGTATCCCCTTTTTGGCCCCAAAATTGTAACTATGCTCGACCTCACATGAAAGTGTGGAGAGCGTAGTCCCAGAGCAAAGTCTTCAAGTTGCATTTTTTAGGTACCATACAATTTTCTTGGCACACACATGTGGTTGGCAATGTAGTCATAGTCTCGTAGTCTCGTAGAGTTCAACAGAGCATAGCAAAGCACATCACCACCTATCCCAGTGGAGAGTGTAGTCCCAACCATCTCCTTCACCATGTGGCAACCATTCTGCATTTTTTGCTAACCCTAGGCCTATAAATACCTGTGCCCTCAAGGTTTTTAGGGTTGGAAAATTGGCAAATCAAAGACATGGCAAACCTAAGGGGTGCTTAGGAGAGAACCAAAGGCATATTGATAAAGTTCCAAGCCATTGCAATCCACTAGAACACTGTAGCCAATGGTACACAGTGGCGGCCAACCCAGGAGACGCAGACACCTTGGCAAAGTGCTAGTCTTCACAACTAAACACCCTCGAGACTATGACTATGCTATCCACTATGCCTATTGTACATTGTGTACCTTTTAAACCCTTTTGGTGCTAACTACGCTCAACCCCATTTGGGGTGGTGTTCTATTGCTCTCTCTTTCTTTGCATTTTTTTTGCACTTGCATTTTCCATTGTTTTACCTCATAGCCATGCTTATAACTACACTCAGGCAATGATCTACATGCGTTGACACTATCCACTTCACCAAAAACTCTTGACTACACTTGATCATACTAACACCATTGACACTACTTGAACACTTAACACCATTTTGCATCAACACTACAACTAACCATTCTACACCCTCGTCGCATTCGATAAGTCCTTATTAGATTCGCTAGACCATTCAAAGCACCTTGTCTCCACCTCTAATGGGCCCTTTGCATGGATTTGAGGTTAGGTTGTTTGCCCATGAACCTCGGTGTTCTAGCCATCAACATTTTTAGTTGTTACAACCACCTTTCTTTGGCACAGTCACAAGTGGACTAACCCACTCCCTATTTGCAATGAATTAGATAAACCCTGCCTTGAGGAATTATTTGATTTTCTCCTTGGCAATCTGCTTCAATCTGGGGTTCAATCACCTTTGTGGCTACCTCTTTGGCTTCATGGCCAGGTCAATGTAGATATGATGCTGAAATATCCTAGGATCAATCCTTGTGAGTTGAGGATATGATCAAGTAAAGGTTTTTGATCATTTTTCAACCATAATCAACAACATTTGTTTCTATTTTGGGTTAAGATTTGCATTGATTATTACTAGCTTCCCATTTTTTAAGAATGCATATTCCATGCTAATAGGTAGAGTTTTTAACTCAAGGGGCTCTTATTTAAAATTTTGAGAAATTTCCAACTCTCCCCAATAGGTATCATCATTTACATTATTAGAGAGTTGGTGATGAACTTGCTGTAGTTCATCCATGCCTATGACATAAGTGCATGTTAGGCTCTTGGTAGGTTCCATGTAAAGTGTGCTACTTTCAAAATTAGTGGTCAACCACTAGGTGCCCTCTTGTTTTGTGGCTACTACATATAAACACCTTTGAATATCTGCTTCAAGTGCATACTACTTGCATGTGAAAATGGATGCATATTTAACAGACCAAAGTTTCTACATGTAATTACACCCTGTATCGCTATACGTGATGCATGGAACTTGCTTCTTCTCGATCTTTTCAAATGCATTTTTCTTAGCTATCTCTAAAGAAAGATCTCCAATGCCCATTCTTAGATCAATAGTGGTTAGCCATGCCTTTTGCATGATTATTAGAAAATCCCCTTTATAGTTCTCAACCTTAATTACTAGGAAATCAATAGGATAAGACCACCAACAGATAGTGGTCACAATGTCTTCCACCAGTCCCAATGGGATAGTAATGGATTGATCTACCAATTTCAATCAGATATTTCTCCCCTTGAGTGGCAGCAAGTTCTAGGTAGTATACATCTCATGAGAAGTCAAGTTTATACTAGAATCAGAATCAAGAAGAGTACATGGCTCATTCCCAACAATCTACAAATAGATAAGAGAATGCCTAGGATCAGGTAATTTCTTGGGAAGGTTGCCAGCTTAGATCCAATTAGATACAACATGAGGGAGCATAACAAAATGGATTTTGGGTGATATCTAATTCTAAGGGGACTTGAAGGAATTCAATACAAAGAGAGATGGAGAAGCAGGGTTGCCAATTACATGTGTATGCAAGGGCTTAGGTGGACTGTTGGGTCAGAAAAAAGATCCTTTCTGTGATCTATTGTCCAAAACACTTCGTTGATGAACTGATTATAGATTAACTACCTTGGTAGCATTTTGTTTTTGTGCTTGGGCTAGAAGTTCATCCTACATAGATGGAGTAGGTGGTAGCTATGTTGAGGATGGAGGAAAATGTACAAGAATGGAAAGAGGATAAGGATAAAAAGTGGTATCCCTTCTTGAACGTGGAGAATGAGTTTGATAATATTCAAGAGGGTAGTAGTGATGTTGGAAAGTAGAAACATGATTGGAAGAGTCACATGGAGATAGGGCTTGTTGAATGTAATACCCATATGAACCAGGTTGTCTGTAAGGGCATTGGTACCTTGGCAATGGCAACAACTGATGAACCGCGATATCAGGGCCGCGATATCACATCCATGATATCGGAGCCTAACATGCGATGTCGGATACCCAATATCAGGACCTATCTCCTTACCTATAAATAAGAGTTGGGCACACTTGGTTTTGCAATAGATAGTTAGATCCTTAGCTAAACTCTTGCCTTTTCTCCCTCCCAGAGTTAGAATTATTTCTGCATGTCCACAGTAGGAGTCATAAAGTGAATGGATCTTTATTCGAGCATTGTGTACCTGAGCACATCTCATGTATGGCAATGAAGATGAACTTTATGGTAAACCTTGCAACATCCAAAATAGATTAATTAATGTTAATTACAGTTATTAAATGCTTTCCTAGTTAATTAATGCTCTCTCCTACCCTACAACTCTCCTAAGTAAATACACTCAGTACGATCACTTCAAGCATGCGTGTAACACTTGGTATCCTAGTAATGATTAGCATTTGGTAATCCCAGTAGTGTTGCATTGGTTTAAGATGTGTACAGCAAGTGAGAATGGATATTGATGTTAGGATTAATTAAAGCCTAGTTAATGAGTAGTAAAGTTAAATTAGTCACTTAGTTATCTCTCTCCTTCCTTATTAGCATAGGACATAAAAACATAAAAATATAAAAATCATATGCCTCAAGCTTACTTAACCATACAATCATGACATACAAGTAAGTTTGGGAAGACAATGATTAACCAACCCATTCTTATTCTAGAAGGGTGCATAAGCATTTAGTCCTTGGAATTTGACCGAATCGTGTGTGTACACTCATATTCATATGGTTGAGTGTAGGGATACCTCGCCACTCATCATTGGCGCTGTTGCTGGGGACTTAGTTGTTTGTGTGCTAATTGGAACTTAGGAAATCATTCACATTGTTGGAACGAACCCTTAGGGTTGGTTAAAAATGATAATAATACGTAATACATTGCACACTAAACAGACAAGTATGTCTCCTTCTTCATACTAAAGTGCTTCACCACCTAAGTCTGAAACAAGAAACAATGGGTGGCGTAATACACATGATGTTGATCTGCCAATCCTTCAATAGTTTCAAGTGGTATATATTCATCTTGATGAGTATATACCAGACTTCACCTTTATCCTCCATCAAGATGAACAACTACATTGGTGAGACTTAGAAGGTAACATAGTGTTACCTCTTAATCATTCAGTCCCAAACATGCTTCTTCATGCTCTAACACGAATTGACATGCAGCACTTACATGTAGAATACGTTGTGCAAGACCATGACTTGAGAGAATATCATCCGATAGAGGCACAACATCAAAGGGACTCGCAACAGGAGAGACACCATAAGTCTTTAAAGGGTAAGTGGTCCCAGGATGTCCCACATGTCTTAACTGAAAATGAGGGTGATGAACCTACCTCAGGCAGTTGTCCACACAATGATGTTCCTCCCCTTGACTTTGGCCAAGGGGTTGTGTATCAGAATCTTCATTCCACTATTCATAACCCAGGTTTTAATACCCATGGGTACAAAGGATTCGAAAAAGGGACACAGACACATGATAAAGATGGACATTTTGATTGCACTGGCAATCGAGGCCGAGACCGCTGAAGAGAAGGTAGTAGATACCGTCATGGTGACGGTTCTCCTTCTTCTTCACCTTCATCATCTCCTTCACCCTCTCCTTCAGTATCCAGATGTAGTCATAAAGAAAAAGACCATGGGGATAAAGGTACGCAAAGTGGAGGTCATAAACGAAATAGCCAAGAAAGGGGACAAGGGAACTTTATAGAATCACAACATAGAAGAAGGGAGAGTAGGGAACAACATAGGCATCATAGACACTATGGA
>MNCI01024723.1:396240-410590 GCA_015680685.1 Gnetum montanum
CACCATCTCGTAGATGGGCTTAGGCATGAAACGAGAAGAACCCTTGGAACTTACACCCAAGGAAGATTATCCAAGCTTAGGTCCCATCAAATTCAAAGACTATTGGAGCAAGTTGCTAAGGAAGAAGGTGAGCTATGGAAAAGAGAAAGTGTGGAAGAGTATAACCAAGATCCTTCCCTCCAGAAGAGGAGAGTAAGATTTTGTGAGGATGAAGAAGAGTCACCACTCAAAGAGATGGTGAATAGGAAAAATTTGCCTATCCAAAAGTTGACATCAGAAGTATTAGCAAAAGTAGACCAAATGTAGGATTCCCTAGACAATAGATTTCGAACTGTTCTTAAAATAGTAGAGGAGTTTAGAGAGCAAGGTAGTGATCACGAAAAAAGAAAGAAGAAAGAAATTGAACATGCACATAGCAAGGGGAAGGGCAAAGTTGCCATCATTGAAGAGGTTGTGGATTTAGAAACAGACAATGATAGTGGATGTGAGATATGTCAATATGACCATCCTAAGGGATGCTGCCCTATAATCTCACATTTGTAGGAGTCTAGGGTGTATGCACTCAAGACAGGATTAAACAAAAGGCAAACACCCCGAAGGTTACCTTATCCTCAATGTAACCCAAGGTAGTTCCACCAACCCTTAACATATTATCTAAGTGGAACTTTGCCATAACCGATCAAGTAGTATCAACAATGGCAGTACCCACAATCATGGGGAATGCCACCACCAAGGCAACAGTATCCTTACTAGCAACCTGAATCGTATAGATACTATGTGAAATAGCCAATCCATCCACGTGACTCTACTGGTCACGTTACTTCTCAACCTCACTACCAAGCTCGTGAATATTATAAGACTTCTTCTCCTAGGGGCAATGTTTCACAAACATACCATCCTTCTCATCCGGGTGCATCTCTTTCACCAATAGCTCCATTACCACTTGCTCCAGCTATGCAGGGTGAAATCCCTACCCAGTCGCAGCAACGCAATGCCACAAGGGTTGTTAACTCTCAACCTACTATTGGTTCCAACAACCACATGAAGAAAAGACCTTTCTTTAGGACCAATAGTCCAACCAAGCCTTTGCAATCACAAGTGGCTAATTCCTTAGACACCTCAGTATCAATCAAAACTTCGAAGCCTCCTTCAACCCAACCACCGCACTCAACACATACGGTCATGATAACACATGCCATCACCAATTGGATCAAAGCTAGCCATCTTCCCAAGAAATTCTCTAATCTTGGAAGTCCTCTAATATATTTACAAATTGTTATAAATGAACCATGCAAAGCTCTTTTGGATTCAAGTTTTGGTGTCAATTTAATCTCCTAAGAAATGTACAAAGCTTGGAACCTACCTCCATTGAAAAAGAGTAACATCTATCTAGAGTTGACTAACCAGTCCATCACTGTTCCATTGGGACTAGTGGAGGACATTATTACCACTGTTTGTGGGTGGTCGTACCTAGATGACTTCCTAGTGATTCAAGTGAACAACGATAAGGGGGACTTCCCAATCATAATGGAAAGAGCATGGCTAAGCACAGTTGATGCATGCCTAGGAATCCACAATCTTTCCCTAGAAATATCAAAGGAAAATACATTCAGAAAGATCAAGAAGAAGAAAGTTCCATGCATCGCATATAGTGACACGGGGTATAATTAAGTGCAAAGGTCATGGTTTGTGCAAAGTTTAGCATTGCTTGCATGCAATCAGTGTGCACAAGTGATCAACATACAAAGATACTTGTATGCAGTAGCTACACTGTAGGAAGACAAGCAGTGGCTAATAGCTGATCAAGAAAATAGTTCGATCATATGCATGGAACCAAATGAGGGTTTGACTTGCACTTATATTGATAGCATAGATGCATTAGAGCAAGTCCACCACCAACTTCCAAGTCTTAGCCTTGAAAATATCAACTGGGAGAAGTTGGAAATCCCTGAGAAATTTAAGCAAGAGCCCCTCAAGCTGAAACCATTGCCCACCGATATGGAATACATGTTCCTTAAAAATGAAAAACCAATAATTATTAACATGAAGCTTGCTCCACAACAAAAAGAGAGACTGCTGAAGGTGATCAACAAATGGTCGAAAGCCTTTGCTTGGTCATATCCTAAATTAACTGGAATAGATCCTAGGATATGCCAACATAGGATTTACATTGACTCCTCCATGAAGCCTCGAAGACAACCATAGAGGTGATTGAACCTAAAGCTAAAGCAAGTAGTTAAGGAAGAAATCAAACAACTTCTCAAGGCTAGGTTCATATACCCCATTGCTGATAGCGAATGGGTTAGCCCCTTAGTTACTATGCCTAAAAAGGGAGGAAAATGGAGGGTGTGCATAGATTTCAGGCTACTAAATATGGTAAAATTCAAAGATCACTTTCCATTGCCATTTATCGACCAAGTCTTAGACACTATCATAAGGCATCGCTACTATAGTTTTCTGGATGGGTACAGTGGGTACAACCAAATACAAATAGCCTTAGAAGACCAAGCCAAGACTACATTCACTAGTCCTTGGAACATTTGCATACAAAAAGATGTTATTTGGCTTGTGCAATGCCCCTACAAGGTTTCAACGATTAGTTCTAAGCATATTCCAATAGTAAATAAGAAATGGTATGGAGGTCTTTATGGACGACTTCTCCACTTATGGAGCAAACTTTGATCAAGCCTTGGATTGGTTAGAGAAAGTGTTAAAAAGATGTGTGGAAACCAATTTGAAGCTCAACTGGTAGAAAAGCCATTTGATGGTCCAAGAAGGCGTAGTACTAGGGCACAAAATCTCTCACATAGGGATAGAGGTAGGCCTCGAGAAAATCAAGAATTACCTGTCAACCAAAAACTGTCAAAGATATTCAGTCATTCCTTAGACACAGTGGCTACTATAGGAGATTTATTGAGAACTTTTCAAAGGTTTCCAAACCATTGATGGAATTAATGAAAAAGTATGTACCTTTTGAATGGACCAGGGAATGCGAACTAGCTTTCCAAAATCTGAAATAGAAGCTAGTAGAAACACCCATTCTACAAGCTCCTAATTGGTCCAAACCATTCCATGTCAAGACTGATGCATCCAACTATGCCTTAGGAGCTATACTTACATAGTTAGATGATCAGAAGCGTCCTTATTACATCCACTGTGCAAGTAGAAGTATCGCTGGTGCACAAATTAACTACACTACCACAAAGAAAGAATTAATGGCTATAGTGTTTACACTAGAAAAGTTTAGACACTATGTATTGGGATATAAAATATATATACATGCAAATCATAGTGCAATTTGGTTCCTCATGAATAAGCCAATGGTAAGTCCTCATATCATACAATGGCTTGCAATCTTACAAGAGTTCGATCTTATAATGATCGATCGTAAAGGCACCGAGAACATAGTTGCTGATCATTTATCTCAGTTGCGGGACAACAAAGAGGATGAGTATCCAATTTTTGATTATTTTCCTGATGAATTCCTCTTTGCTGGTGTAGTGAATAATCAATCACCCATAGAGATAAACTAGTACAATAGCATTCTTACCTATCTCCTCACCCAACAAATACCACAAGAGTTAAACCTTAAGAAGAAACAATAATTTTTTCACTGAGCCAAGTACTTTATGGAGATCCATGGGCAACTTTACAAAGTGTGTCCTGATGGCTTGGTTTGATAGTGTGTTTCCAATATAGATCAACTGCGAGTTCTCCAAGATGCTCATGAGGGTCCTTATGGGGGTCATTACACTAGGAGACGAATGATCATCAAGATCTTGCTTGCAGGATATTATTGGCCTACATTGTTTTGGAATGCCCATCAATTCGTCCAATATTGTGAGCACTGTCAACGTGATGGGGGAATGATTGCTAGAATGGAGGGTTCGCAACAATGGATCCAACCTTTAGAACCCTTCGACATTTGGAGAATTGATTTTATGGGGCCAATTACACCAATGTCCAATGGAAAAGCTTATATTATTATTGTCATTGATTACCTTACAAAATGGGCAAAAGCAGCTGTTGTTAAGAATTGTACACCATCTACAGCTACATAATTAATTCAACAACAAATCTTGAACAGGTTTGGCGTGCCACATGCACTTATTTCAGACAATGGTGCACACTTCACAGGTGCAACTTTTTAGAAATTAATGCAACGCTTAAGCGTTAAGCATAAATTGACTACACCATACCACCCCCAAGCGAATGGTCAAGCAGAGGTCACCAATAGGGAGATTATGAAAATATTGACAAGAACTATAAGCAAGTATAGGCAAGATTGGAGCACTAAACTGAACAATGCTCTTTGGGCATATTTCTCCACATGGAAACTCCCTACAAGCTACTCTCCCTATGAGTTAGTGTACAAGAAGCTTCTGATAGTTTTTATTCAAACTGAGCTCCATACACTATCCATGACATGTGACCTCAACCTTGACCTTGATCTAGCACAGAAACAACGGTTAGTGATCCTTAACTTGCTAGATGAAAACTAACTAGTTGCCCTGTCATCTAATGAATTGCACAAGGCATTAAATAAATAACATAATGACCTAAGAATTAGGAAAGTTAAATATCAACCAGAAGATAAGGTTCTCTACTGGAATCCCATACATGTGCCACAACGTACAAAATTTCAAACAGTATGGAAAGGGCCTTATATTATTTATGCAACTTTTCCTTTAAGGGCCATGATAATATACAAACCTGAGAGCCCAAACAAGAAGCTATTGATCAACGCGCAACAAACCAAACCTTTCCATGAGCTTACGATAGCCAATACACATGCTACCTCTATTAGTGGACAACCCTACTCACTATTTCAGATCTCCACCTTCCAACTTAGTCATGGGGGAGATGGCCACCTATGCTAACCATTCTAGGCCCTCAGTTCTTTTTGAATTTTTGTTCTACACATTTTTGTTTTACACATTTTTCCAACTTTTCTTATTTTTGTTTTATACCATCATTCATATTTTTACTACTTCTTTATTTACTTAATTTACTTTTATTCATCATCCAATAAGTGCTCATGATGGTGGATTGAATTATATCATATTGATTGCTAATGTTTGGTTTTTACCTTTGAATTATGATACTGATATTAAGGTATGGTTCTTTTGGTAAAATAGCCACAACATCCACTCATCCATACAACTCTATGGTCTCCTTTGGCTTGGAATCGTATAGTTCCCTTTTTCTAAGTAAACTTGTTAATAAATTGGTGGTTGGGTATTTTTCAAACCAAGGAAAGACTCAAAGGATGAAAAGGGTGTGACTTTAAGGGGATTCGATGCATTTGTGCTGGCCATTCTCTTGGGTGCTTGGATGCTTTTTCTTGGGTTTTCTGCAATTCTGACATTGTTCAAATATCAGAAAGCTAAGTGAATAAAACTAATTTTTTGCATGGTGTGGTTCTCACACAAAAAAAAAGTGAGAATTCAAAGCACACCCCTTAGACATAATAAAGCAATATGGGCCACAAGCACTGATTATGGAACTGGAAAGACATATTACCCATGCCTGAAGGTTCCCTCTAACTAAGACCCTTTCTCGCTTCCTGCTTCTCCATCTTGCTCTCCTTAGAATGGTGGTGACTCTTTGTGGAAGCATTCTTGTTGCTTCAAAAGGATGGATTGGTCAAGTGTGTTGATGCGAGGTCACTAGATGTGGTTGTTTGAGTCTAGATTTGGGATGAGTCCTACTCAGTCACACTAACCATAAAATACACCAGGGACTTTACACAACCTTGTTCTTGGGATTCCATTCCATTCTCTCCTCTCCATCTTTCTTCTCATTTTCTACCTCATTGCCGATTTTATCATTAGTCTGTTTCTGACATGATGCATTATTTTTCCTTGGTGAATTCTTGTGGGTAAGTTCTTAACTCTGGCTTCCAAATGACATTCCTAGAGCTTACGGACTCTTTGGTTTGTGGGCTTGTTAGGGCATAAAATGCATGAGCCTGCTTTGGGAAGGACCCACTGGCATTCCTTTTTGGTGCAATTGTTAACTTCTTTTCCTTAAATGTTTCCTGCAATCAATCATTTCTTGTTTCATCCCCATCCATGGCATTCATTTTATTGGCGTTTTCGTTGTTATTTTTTCCCATCTTTCTTGATCCTCATATTTTTCCATCTTATAGCTACCAGAGGTTCGCTCTTAGTCATGGGGGCCCTAGCACAAATTTTTTAATTTTTTCCATTCTACTATTCACCTAACCCCTACACCTTGGGTAGTTACTAGTGATAAATCTCCAAACTAGTTTCTGCCATAACCACAACTCANGCAATCTCGACATTAGCAGTAACACGCTTCATCTTCTTTCTCTCTCTCTTTCTCTTCAAGCTACCAAATAAAGGCTTGGATTTCATTTATGTATGAGTGTTCACCACAATGGTCATGAATACTAATGTTGTAATATGCTTATTGATCCATTCACTAGGCACGTTGAGTCTATCATCCCATTCCACCGTCAATTGTCAATTAGTCAATAATCCCATACCTTCCCAATATTTTGTAAAGAACTTGAGGACGAGTTTTCATTCAGTCGTGGGGGTATGATGAACCACGATATCGGAGCCTTCCATGTGATGTCGGATACCCGATACCAGGACCTATCTCCTTGCCTATAAATAAGAGGTGGGTGCACTTGGTTTTGTAATAGATAGTTAGACCCTTAGCCAAACTCTTGCCTTTTCTCCCTCCCAGAGTTAGAATTATTTCTGCGTGCCCACAGTAGGAGTCATAAAGTGAATGGATCTTTATTCAAGCATTGTGTGCCTGAGCACATCTCATGTATGACAATAAAGATGAACTTTATGATAAACCTTGCAACATCCAAAATAGATTAATTAATGTTAATTATGATTATTAAATGCTTTCCTAGTTAATTAATGCTCTCTCCTACCCTACAACTCTCCTAAGTAAATACACTCAATATGATCACTTCGAGCATGTGTGTAACACTTGGTAACCTAGTAATGATTAGCGTTTGGTAATCCCAGTAGTGTTGCACTAGTTCAAGATGTGTACAGCAAGTGAGAATGGATACCAATGTTAAGATTAATTAAAGCCTAGTTAATGAGTAGTAAAGTTAAATTAGTCACTTAGTTATCTCTCTCCTTCTCTATTAGCATAGGACATAAAAACATAAAAATATAAAAATCATATGCCTCAAGCATACTTAACCATACAATCATGACATACAAGTAAGTTTGGGAAGACAATGATTAACCAACCCATTCTTATTCCAGAAGGGTGCATAAGCACTTGGTCCTTGGAATTTGACTAGATCATGTGTGTATGCTCGTATTCATATGGTTGAGCATAGGGATACTTTGCCGCTCATCAACGCCCATAATTGTGGTTGCTGCCACTATTGATACTACTCATATGGTTGTGGTGGAGTTCCACTTGGATAATACTATTGTTGCTAATGGAATTGCTTGGGATTACCTTGAGGATAAGACAATCTTCTGGGTGTTTGCCTTCTTGTTAGTTGTGAATTTAGAGCATACATCTCAGATTTTTTGTAAGTATGAAACGATGGGGTAACATCCTTTAGGATGTTCATATTGGTAGATGTCACACCCACCATCATTATTTGATTTGGCTTTTTCAACTTCCTCTACTACAACAATCTTACCCTTATCCCTTTGATTAGCATGTTCAACTTCCTTTCACCTCCTGCAATCACAATCACTACCTTATTCTTTGGACTCTTCAACAATTTTCAGGATAGCTTCAAATCATCTATCCATAAAGTCTCATAACTGATCTACCTTAGCCAAGATTTAAAAGGTGCATTTTTGAATTGGCAAGGTCTTATGGTTTACCACCTCATCAAGTGATGATTCCTCCTCATTGTCACAAAATTAAACCTCACTCTTGTGAATGGAAGGATTGTGATTGTATTCTTCTGCATTTTCAAATTTCCTCAACTCTCCTTCTTCTTTTGATACCTAGTTAATCAATTATTGAATTTGATGGGCTCTTAATTTTGACAATCGCCCTTGGCCATAGACTCCATGAGTTCTCCTCATTTTTGATCAAAGCCCATCTATGATGTGGCAAAGTTATTCCAGTTGAAAATAACCATGGCCAAGACATTTATGCAATAAGGAATAGTATTGGCCCATGGTGGCATCCAAGGGTTCAAGTATCCCTTGTTTCCATACTTGGATCTACCTCCTCAAATTAGACACTCAAAGAGTACATCTAATATTTGTCATTAAATAGTTTCAGCATTATACTTCATTGTTTGATGGATTCTGGTTGTAAGGACTGGTACTAGCTTTCTGCTTCTTTAATGAGTGTCATGGGGAATAACTTAAGCTTTTTCCAATCATTTTTTATATTTGGCAAGGCATAGGCATCATGGAAAGCTTGAAGATGATTCTACAGATTTGAGTTATATCCCCCTTCAAACCTAGGGATATTGTTCATGTCTAGCCCCTTGATTTGACTATCCTTAATGTGTTGTGTAGGAATTCTCACTACCTCTACAATGTTTAGCATGCTTTGCATAGCAAGCAAAGGCTCATCGAGGTTATGATTTTGGTGCCTCTAATGCCCTCTACTACCCCTTCATTCATGGCAATGGGTCTCTCTCAAATGCTTGCACCCTAGGTCTTAACTTTCCCAATGGTCCCTACGATTATCTCGATCCCATTGGTCACCTCCATCATGATCGCCTTCCCTATGGTTGTGTTTAGAGCCAGAAGAGGAAGAAGATGATGATGAAGGTGAAAAGGAAGGAGGACAAGCATCATCACGGTGCCTACCACCCCCTCTTTGGTGGTTGTGACCACGATCATGATCATGTTTCTTGTCTACATCCCTACCATGACTCTCCTCCTTGGATTCCCCTTTGTCATTGGATTCGTTCTTGCCAGAACTTGGGTTCTGGATCATGGACTATAGGTTTTGGTTTTTACCTCCTTCATAGAAGTCAAAGAGAGGAGTTTCATTGAATGGAAAACCCCCAAAGAGGGGTTCTCCACCATCTTTTTGGTACATCAAGTATGGGGAATCATTGAACCACTTCTCCTTTGTAGATTCATAGCACTGTTCTATCTATTGATCCCTTAGACATTATACCTCAATGGAATGATAATCCTTGGCATCACTATCTTACACAATGTACTCAGCATGAAGTCCTTGGAAGCCCAATTACATAAGAGTTTGTTGGAGCATTGTAGGAACGGATCGATTGAGTGACAACACAATGTTGCCCTCCATGTCTCACCACCACAGTAGTTCATCCTAGTGCAGGATGAAGGTGAAATTGGATACATACTCATTAGGATGAGCATATACAACTTTGTATTGTTGGGGCACCTATTAATTTACTCTGTCAAACTTGGATGGAGAATCACTCCTGTGAGAAGAAGCCATATTATGTTAGAAAATAAGAAATGCAATGTGTGTCTTAAAATTATTGTATTTATTTTAATGTATGATATGACTTTAAGGTTCATTCCAACGATCTTGAATAATTTTTCACTAAGTCCTAAATAGTGCAAGTAACAACTAAAAGATCCTTGGCAATAATAGCAATGATGAGCGATGAGGTACCCCTATGCCCAACCATATGAATCACAAGCGTTCACACATGATTTGGTTGAATTTCATAGACCTTAAGTTCCTAAGTACACTAGTTCTAAGAATGAAATCTAATCGTGACAATCATTATCTTTTCAACTACACTTGTGGAGCTTAATTGTATGGTTAAGTATAACTGAGGTACATGATTTTTATTATTTTTTATTTTATTTATGTATGATTAACAACAAGTTGAAACTTAATTTATGAACCGCTTTAATTATTCTAATTGCTAATCAATAACTAACTATTCTAACATAAGCATGTAGTACCACTTTCCGTGCACATCCTGAACACATATAACGCTACTAGGTTACCAAACATTAAGTGTTGCTTGGATTACCAAGAGTCATACGCATGCTTGAAGTGGTCATACTTATGTGCTTAATTAATTCTATTTAATCAAACTATCTTACTTTAGCTTAATTACTTCAGAGCATTAAAGGAAATTGCATAAAGCATTAAATGCATAAATAAAATATTTAAGCTAGCCAAGGTGCTACAAGGTTTAATCAGAAAGCTCATCTTTATTGTCGCACACACTGTCATGCTCAGATACAATAGTGCTTGCATAAAGATTCATACACTCAATGACTCCTGCTACAGGCACTTTGGAAAATATTCTAACTTTGGAGAAAAGAAACTGCAAGAGCTTTGCTATGCTATGACAAAAACTATATGGAAACCATGTGCCCAAGCACTATATTTATAGGCCAGGACATACCCCATGATATTAAATATCTGACATTGCATCTTAGACCTGATATTGGATACTCAACATTGCAACTCTGATATGAGAGCCCTACAAAATACAATTCATCACTTAGCTTCTAAAATTTCTTTTAAATAAGAAAGGGTTAAAAAATCTTTTGAAATCAAAATTCATTCTAAAAATTGATCATCATTGAGAGCTTCAATGCTCATACTATTAAGCGAGGTCCTAGGAGGATCGGTGAATGAGCAAATGCCTAACCTCTTCAAGTAGTTATGCCTAAGCTCAAACCCACATCTTCTGACATAAAAAAAAAATCAAGAAAATTTGTTCATAGTGACTTCCTTTTAATGAAGGAACTTAGGCTACTCATTCATCCAGATCATCTACCACTTCAAAAAAATTAAGAATCACTACAATTTTTTATTTATGTATTCATGATAGATGGATTACATGAAAGGATGCCTTTAAGATCTAAATAGGATGAGAATAAAAACCTTTGGAAATTTTTTTTTTGATTATGATAATTTATATAAAAGTGACAATAGTTTGTATCAAAAAGCTTTTCTAGATATTTTTTGGAGGGATGGTAGATTTATTTGCCTTATACTTTCAAATTTTCATATAAGATAATTATAAAGAATAATCTTATTCATAACAAACTTACTAAGGCTTGAAGAATAAAATTATCATCAAAGTTTTGGATAAAAAAATAAGATATATTTAGAAATTTTCCACTTATACAAAAATTTGAATATTTTTATGATTTCTAATACATCAAAGTCTTCTCACCAGTACTCCTCTTTTGCATATTGGAATTGGTTATCCTAAATGTCCACTTTGTGAATGTGAAGACTCATTTTCACATTTTTTTGGGGTGGGGAGATGTTAAAAGCCCAAAAAATATCCATAACTACACCCTAAGACATAGCCAACATATTACATTAGAAGAATTGTGATACAAAAAGTTCTTCCTTACATCCATTGGAATGCTTTAAATTTATTGAACACATTTCAAAATTCCTTTTATGGATTTTTTTTTTAAATTTATAACTTAGTATTACCTAGTGAGATCAAACTTATACCTTGGGGTTGCCAAGCTAATACTCTTACCACTAGTAAGATAATAAGCTAACTAGGTGACCTTGCATGGTGGGGTTGGGGGAAAGGGATGAGGGTAGGGGTGGTGTTGGAAAGGGGCATGGGTGGAAGTGGTGTCAAATTCCAAAAGAAGTTAGAGTACAACAAATGAATAGATAGTGTAAAGAAAAAGCCCAACAGTTTTAGAGATTCTTTTTCAAGTTTTCATCATTACAACTAATGCTGAAAAACCTTTCCTATGAGGTAGGGAAAAAAGTAGGCCTTGCCCTTATTTAGAAGTGCCCTCATAGGTTTTTACTTCTTACTAAAGTGATTTTGTAAAGAGAAGAAGAATAAAGACAAAAGAAAGTATTAATAAAAAATAATGAACAAATAGCAATAGAAGTTGAAAGTTTCCCATCATTGAGAATCTAAAATAAAAAGAAATTAATACTATAAAAAGCAAATTAATTGTTCATCTTTCACTAAAGCTTTTTTACTTGAAGTCATAATTGAAAAGTAACATATTTGAGAATTTAACATTTAACTTACGAAGAAATGTTATTTTGGCCGAAAGGCCAACTCATCTCATAGGATAGGGGGGGAGGGGGGAGTGGATTTGTTGCCCTCCAAGTAATGGCCTCCACATCATGCGCCACGTAAGATCCCACGAAATGGGAAAAAACATGAATCGAAGAGCCACACCTTTTTGTATTCTCGTTGAGCAGAATGTGAATTAAAGAGCCATAGCTTTTCGTATTCCCGTTGCACACATAAAAATGCTAAATGCAACCAAATGCAGAATGGGAATGGGAATGGGAATGAAAATTCCATTTCCATTCTGTCTCTATCTTCGTCTGCAATTGCTACTGCAGGCCACCTAGCCTAACCAAACTAGCTTCGATGACGCCAGCTTTGGAGCTCTGCTGGAGTTTTGGAAAGGCACCTATGATGGTGGCCCATTCTTCAACTGCAATAACAAGCTCATCGGCATGTGCTTCTTCAACGAAGGTAGTAATAAGGTAGTAGGCCAATTGGCCCTTGTTGCATCCTCACTCAACACCGAGGGCCACGACATGCACATGTCATCAACAATCGTCGGCAACACTGTGGTTGATGTCAGTGTGCTCAGCTATGCCAACAACACTATCCACAACATGGCCTCGCTTGCACGGATCGCCATCTACAAGGTCTGGTGGGTCTGTGGCTGCTTTAGCTTTGACATCGTTGTGGCCATGGATGTCACTCTGTCCGATGGCATTGACATGCTTTCGCTCTTACTTGGTGACAATCCGTAGTAGTACTACACCAACAACATTGTCATCAGTGCCTTCACCACTACAACCCACTACCACGTCTTTTTTGCTTGCTCGACTGGAATCTCTAGACATAATGCTGACATCACCTCAAATCTCTTACCTTAGATCATAACCATCATTGCTAGCACCCTTGATCATGACTTCTCGACCATCACGGTGCTCGCCGATGGCAACAAATATGTTGGAACCTCACTCTACTTTAGGGAACTACTACTGAAAGATCCAAATTTCACACTCATTTATGCTGGAAACACCAACCTCGATGGTGACGAAAATGCGAACTTCTACACTTGTGGTAGCTTGGACCCCGAAGGTAGAGGAGGTATGAATCATAATACAATTTTTGTTATAATAGCTAAAAGATCTATTCATTTAGGTTTCTTTTTTTTTTATAAAATTTATATATGAATTAGGCTAATATGTTTCTTAAGTAGCTTTGTTTGAATGTATGTTTTAAGCATAAAATTTTGCAGGTAGGGGCAGGATGAGGGGTAGAGCCAAAGACATTTGAGGAAGGACAGTAATAGCTACAATTGAAGTTGCAGCTTGAAAGGAAGGGTCTTCTAAAGTTTCTATATCAAAAATAGCCTTTGGTTATTGGAATCTCTTTTTAGAAACAAAATTTCTGCCAATCTTTTTATGTGTGTTTTTGTTAATTTTTTATAGTGAATTATAACGTGTTGAACATTACATTTTGATGATTTTGTGCAATTTTCATAGTTTCACTTCAAGCTGAGCTCTTCTGTCATCAGTACTTAGTATGCTTTCCTATACATTTGCATTCCCAATGCAAAAACATTCCAAAGTTTGGTTCTTTTCTTTTTTCAATACTTTGTGGAGTAGCAGGGAATTCTGAAATTGTAATTTTTTGCTACTATCTTGAGTAATCTTCTTTTGCTACATCCTTTGTTAATGTAAAGGAACATTTGTAATTTCATGTTCTCTTTATCTCTTTGTATATTTTATGTAAGTTTTATCATTTCTATGGCTGTGCTTTGAAATTTAGCAGTTACCATGGAGTATATGTGTTTAGTTGTTATGATTGTGATTGCTTTTTCGTTTGCAATATGCATTTTAATAAAAATACAAAAGCATTACCACTTTTGCTAGCACATGAAAATTATTAGCCAATTTGAGATGTCGGCCTGACTTTGGTCATAATTTTAACAATTTTTCCTGCTTTTTGGAAGGACTTAAAGAGTTCAAATTTGATAATTTCTTCTTACCTTCTCGCATGTAGTGAGGCCTTTTCTTTATGTACATATTCTTTGATTGATGAAATCTAATGGATGATATGGTTGTTAACCTGGTAAATTTTAAAAGTAAGAACTTCTGCACCTCTGGCAGCCTAGACCTTGGGAAAATCTCTGATAAGATCATGCTGTGATGATCCTAGCCAATGCCGAGGAAAACGATGATGAGCTCTCCACCAATGCACATGTCTTGCCATAATCATTAATAACTAATTATTTATAAATCTCCCCTAGCCAAAGAGTCACTGCAAGGGAGCCAATGATTATATTTATCTCGATTATTTATAATCTCGATTATATATAATGATATATTTATGATCATAAACATAAATGATTATATATAATGATTATAAACACTTCATCATAAATAAAGT
>MNCI01024723.1:422028-448792 GCA_015680685.1 Gnetum montanum
CCTCACCCCCAGATCCCTCACAATCTGGTACAAGGTGTGGCATGGCACCGCACCAAAACTATCCAGTCTTGGTTGCCTACATATCTACGACCGCCGTAGAATCAGGGCCATGTAGTTCTCCACGGAGAAGAGGGAAAGAAGAGGACTTAGAGAAGAGCGTAGCAACAGGAGTGTGTCCTATTGCTAGCTTGGTACCACCAAGCCGGGGTGGGTTTTATAACACTTGAGAGCCACCCGAGGGCACCTCAGAGTGTTCCATGGCCCCCGAACCATGGGGAGAGCCCAAGAGAACCACCACTTGGGACATCTCTCACACTCGTGGTCTCTTTTTACGTTCGTACCTTGTAAAAGGTTTATTCGAATCTTGCTCTACAAATCATCATGTTTTTCCCAAACTTGGTAAATTAACGATATAAATTAGCGTAAAGCTACCTCGACGACTTCGCTTCCGACATAAGAAATCAGCACACAAATTGCGAGCAATGTGAGCATCTTGAATTCCTCAAAATTCAAGCCACGTTGCATAAATCGTTCGAATATAGACCATTGATTCAAGTCGCTCGGAACTCGAATATTCTTCTGCAGCCTATACATCTCGGTTTGCCATTTGCAGCAGTTGCTTACATATCATTTGCATCGAAGCTTGCATATCGGCATCTGCCCTTTCTACAATGCTAACTCTGATGGTGCTCATGTGATATCTTAATTGCTCCTCAGTTGCTGCAAAATATGACGACTTCTAACAAAGTTCAGACTCTGTTCGAGCTGTGCAAAAGAACATTCTCTGGTCCCGCTCCTTCGCCGATGGCAATACAAAAGCTGCGTTCTTATTTAGGTTTGTATTTGTTGATAATACGGCGAGTTTATTTCCTGCCAAAGTGAATCTAAATTCTCGGATGATCTGTGAGTTGAATTGTACGCTTTCTGCAACACACGACGTTACAAGGGCCTTGTGGTGCAACACTCCGTGCGTTTTAACACACACTTTGCGAGCTTGCTTGTTTATTACTGGACTGAAAACGCTGCGTGTGTAAGAAGTCTTTTCTCTCTCTCTCTCTCTTTTTGTCTTTTAAGCAATACTTGATTATCTTCTGCCACTGGCTTTTATGTTTGATTAGATGTTACCTCGTTACATATATGTTGACGAGAGAAATATAAGTTTGTTCTTAAAAATCCCATGATTAAAAATATAATATTATGGCGCTTCTGTGAGCTAAAAATGGATTGAAAATGTCTCCCTAAATCTGCTATCCAGTGGACAGGATGCCTCTTGTTATAGGCATATTCATAACTTAGACTAGTAGGCTCTTCTCATGAAAGCAAATCAATTTAACTCCCTGTTTATTGCTAGTGTTGTCGAATCACTCGCATGGCATAACTGATGGAAGTGATATTAACAGTGACCACATATAAGACGCATTTCTTCCTGACAGATCCAAGAATGTGCACAATGAATAAGCAATATTTCTTCTTCTGGATTGCCGACCTTCCATCCATGGATATCTTTTAATACGCTGCACCAAATCCAATTGTGTATCTTGTCTTAGCGGCTTGTGTTATCGAAATCAATATCTTATGAATCGTTGTTACCTATCTTAAGTTGTGCCTTGCAAAGCCTTTTATTTTATCTTAACAATAATTTTAATGCTTGGAAACTTGTGTCATGTGGAGACATTTGTCCCCTAAACAAGAGGGTAGAAAAAGGAGAAATCAGGACTACAGCTACCTTCACTGCATCTCTGATTTTTTGGGGACAGGTCGAAATTTGAGCTTGCAGAAAACATTCGGAAATATTAACGTTGTTTGAGGAATGTTGCTTACGTTATTTTATGAAATGAATTTTTTAAAGGTTAAAAGTAAAAAAACCAACATTGGAATTACAACATATAGTAATTTCAACCATGAAATATGGAAAAAAAAAAGCAATGTAGGCAAATGTCGAGATTTCTGCCTAAGGGGGAGGGAAAGAAAGGCATGGATAGCAAAAACTATATCATCATCTTGTTGGAAAAATGAAGACAAATACATTAATTGTTGTATTTCCTTTTATGTTGCATTTGATGTGGGGATGTGTTTTATCCCACATGTATTAGGATTGGGGTTTGGTCCTCATGTTTCTTCATAAATAGAAGGCTTGGGGTAGCCTTTAGGATGTGCTTTGAAGTGAAAACATTGTATCAAGGTTTTACCTTGGAGACGTGAGTCTTGTTGGTGTTGATTTGAGATCTATTACGGCTTGTGTCTTGAAGATTTGAGAATAATAGAAGGCAGATCAGCATTGTTGTGGAAGTAGGGTAAAAAGGGCCCGAACCACATAACTCTCTGTGTTCTTGTGCTATTTTTACAATTTTCATTCTACTTTCATTTTGTTATCACAGCAAATGTTTGCTAGAGTTTAGAATGTTTTGAAAGTGAATTATAGTGTTTCTTGACCTACTACAGCGCAATATTTTGCCTCTAATGATTTATTCAGATCTGTAGGGTTCTAATAATTTCTCTAGAGCATTTGTAGTGTGTTTTCAAATCTAATTGTTTTCAGATCTGATTATAACACATCTTGGTGACCTTATTTAATCTATGATGGGCTAACCATTAAGGTAGGCAAAGGATTTGATGGTGACTTACTATTGCAGGCTGTCTTCCTATAATGTCTTTTTTTTTTTGGAAGAAAGGAATGGATTGCAAAAACTATATCATTACCATTTTGCTGCCTTTATCCCATCTATGATGGGCTGATCATTAAGCTAGGCAAAGGATTTGATGATGACTTACAATGGTAGGCTATCTACCTGATTTTATTTTTTTGGAAGAAAGGAACAAATAGTAAAAACTATATTATCAACATCTCGGTGCCTTTATCCCAACTATGATCGGTTGACCATTAAGGTAGGCAAAGAATTTGATGATGATTTACTATGGTAGGATGTCTATTTGATGGCTCATGCTCTAACCAAGTGATCAATAGCAAAAAGTGTATGTAGATTACAAAATTGAAAAATTATGCAAGTGGGAGAAGCAAGTTCATCTCTCCGTTTGTTTTGGCCTCTCTTTTTGTTTTGTTTTGTTTTTTTTCATGTTTTTTTTTGGGCCACATGAAACCCCCAGAACGGAACAAACAACCCAAAAATAGCATAAGAAAGATAACGAGTTTATTGGTGGTGGTGGTGTAACAGATATAAATGCTAAATGTTAGTGCAATTTTAACAATTTTTAAACCAAAAATCATATCTAGATACAATTCCTGTATTTGATGTGGGACCACCTGTGGTTTTGATATGCTTGAAAGCATTTATCATTTCACAGATTCTGTATCCCTTTGCACAGCTAAAGAAACCAAAGCTATCTGAATAGGGGAAAGTCTAAACCACACCTTGGTAAAACCCTGCTTGTTAGCTCACAGATGTGTGCTTTCTGAACTATGTCCTTGCCTAGAGTAGGAAGATAGCTTAACTGTTTGGCAAGCTCCAAGGTTACATATCAACAAATCAAAATAAATTAAAAATATTTAAGAAGTAATTTTCAGAACATCAACAATCTTCTAAGTGGCAGAGTGTGAATGTTTTCGTGTTTCGCTTGTTGAGAAGTCTGCGGTGACTTCCTTTTGCTTCAAGTTATCCAGTTACCAGTTTCAATATAGTATTAGCAGTTGGGTCTTTTCTATGTTTAATGCTAGTTTTTTCATTGGCATCATTGCATTTTGTCAAAATTGTAAATTTTCTCACATTGAATTTTGTTTTTCTATGTTTAATGTCTATGTTACTTTTTAGAGAGTTCAAACGTATGTCGTACTCAATGATAATGATAAATTATGAACATTCATGGAATTGTTATAACGCAAGCAGTTTTTTCCCCTTCATATTTTTGTTTTGGTGGTTTTAAGAAATTTGAAGTGTTGAATGCTTGCAAGGAAAAGTACGTTAATTCTGGAATATTGCAAGATTATGTAAACAGACTACGAAGATACAACTAAAAGCTCTTAAGAAGTTGGGGTTAAAAAATAAGGTTTGCAGATATTGTGTATTGAAAACATGGAGGATAGGAAAATGCAAAAGAAGATGCTAGGGCATGTCTAACAGCTTTTGGGTTGTATAGCTCATTTCTCAACCAAAAACCCTCTATTGCCTATAATAATAGAGAAAAAGGCCATTGAGGGTGCTTTTCTTGCTAGAGTTTTGTAGAATTACAGCAGCCTTGCAGTGAAGGATCCCACATTGAGATTCATGTTAGTGAAATAGAATTAGTTATCAATCAAAAAAAGTTTACATTGAGATGTTTGTTACCCATGTGATTGATGACATTGTTCGGTTCTTCTATTGGGTTCTTAGGCAGTTAGGTTGCTTAGGATCTTCTGGTTATTTATTACAGTTGGGCACATGACTTTAACAAAGGCACATGTAGCTCACCTAGAACAAAATTGGTAAAAGAAACTAAAAGAATTTGATCTTCAAGGATATTTAGTGAACCTCAAGAATGCCAACATTCACTATAAATGAGGTGTTAGCTTAGTGGTAAGACTCTTGATTTGGAAGTTTCAAGTCATGGGTTCAATTCTAGTGGATGATGCTGAGTTATAAAGTTCTAATTGAACTATATATCTTAGGATATACCTTTGTTTCAATTATTTCAGGTTCTTACAAATGAGAGAGCTATATCATCAAAATGTTTGTTAAAATACGGATTTGTTGTGACAAGGCCTTCAAATATGTTCTCTGCATTACTGTTTGGAGGCTGTTCTCAACCTTTTCTTTTCTTTTCTTTTAGAGATAAGGGAAATCTGGGTCTATAGTGGCTAGGGCACATCCTCAAAATTACATCACAATCATTTTGACACTTTTAGAAAAAGAGCTAAAAAACACTTGGAACTTTCAATTGGAAGAAAAGCCAAAAATCAAAGCATCTGCAGTATCCAATTCAAAGAAAAAAAAATTACAAACTTAGTCCTTTTTTTTCTGGTGATGTGATTGTCTTGTAATTTGTTGTGTTAGTGGTCTTAAATTCTTATAATTGCAGGGTCTTTGTATGACAGTTGGTCTAATTGGACATTCAATGAACACACCATTTAACTAATAGCAAAGTGGCATTCTTCTTATGCGAAAGTATTTATCAACATAATTCATATTTCGATTTAGGGTTACTAGACTTATTATGTTGCAAGTTTGAAGCAGCCATAAATCTAGCATTGCTTGTAAAGCTTCTTATGACATTTATAGGGGGTTTTCCCCAGATCTTTTGTTCTCTGCATACATGCTAGATAGTACCAAAGATTATTGCAATGTTTAGCCATACCTACTTATCATACAATTTTTATTTGTAGATACCTTTAGCCCCTTTGATGTTGGTCTCAATGAGGATGCACCAGAGCAAGATCGAGGATATGGATTCTTTGGCCAGGCTCGACTTGCAAACATTGTATCTCGACGGTCACAGCCTGTCACATATCTGCATATTTATGAATGTGATAGATTTTCTGTGAGTAACAAAATATCTTCTTTCCCTATTTTTAAACCCTTCTTATCAAGGTGCAAGATGCTTTAAGTAGTAGGATGAAAACATTGTTTTATGATTTGACCAGTCACAGAGTGGATTATCTCATTGTCTAATGAATTATCCTTTTTCTTTTGTTTTTTCAAAATCTACAACTTATTTGTTTAAAATAAACAAGCACTGATAAGTATCATAATAAAGTTTGTGTCTTCCTAATTAGCATGTTTTTTGATGTCAGCAAGCATGTATAATTTACTTATATTTGAAGAATTAATGTGAATCTTATGATTGCAATTTGTGAGTTAACTGAACTAAACTATTTTTATTATGTCCTAGACTTTTTTAGATATGTTTGTTCAGTTTAGCTCTAGCCAGTATCTATTGCACAATGCTTTTATATCTAAGTATAACTCATTGGGATCAGACCTATGACTTGTAGAATGCAAGTCGCATGTGTTAATCAACAAGTCCTACCTCATTGACAATATAGGTTCCTATTTATAAGGCAAAATTGAATAGTTACAGGGTAAATGTGGAACATGATAATTATCATAACGAATGGCAGACCATGACTATAATAGGCACTGTGTGTTACCAGTCTTCAAAGGTTTAATTGTCTAATAGCACTGTTTATTTGGCTTTATCCTGTAACTAATTGTTGATGCATTTCCATGTAATTGCAGCCATAAGCTTTCAATACAGATAATATTTTCAGTTGTTATTTTACAGGAAATTCCAAAGTGCTCTGATTTAGTCAAACTTTGGAAGAGGGTCTGCATTTTGTTGATAACATTGTTATAACTCATTTTTTTCCAGTTGTAGCTATGATTTTGAAATTTAATGCTGAAAGTTCAATTGACTTTTTAATTAATTAGATTTTGTATGATTAACTTAAAATGGCATCCTTGAGGACCATAGGTATGATATGCAAATGCTTGTTTTAACTACCACAATGTATAAGCATACAAGATTTCAAAAATTTCATTTTTGGTTGGCTATTGAGTGAAAAAGGTGGAAGTAATGTATGTTGCAAAATAAGTTAGACCTGCAAGATTTTGTCTCCATAACCATTTGGACATGTTGGTTGTTTAAATATGTGATAGCTTGTGCTCTATTTCGTGGGTTGGTGGAAATTAAAATTTGATGTGATGATCATATGATAAATTGACAAATCATCTTTAATTATTTTTTTCGATGTCTTTTTTAGTTTTCCTTTTGGTGTCTTTCCTAGAACAGTGATGTGGTCTTTTTTATTAGGCTCATTATCTCATCTTCTTTGCACAATGCCCCAAACCATCAAAGATGCTATTCCTGTTAGTTAACTAAAATAGAAGCAACTCCAAGTCTTCCTTTAATGTTTGTATTGTGAAATTTATCTTTTTTTGTAACATTCAACATTTATCTAAGCATTTGCATTTCTGTTGCACTGATTTGTTGTTCATACCTCTTTTGTACTACCCAACATTCAGAACGATATAAGATAGTAGGCTTAATTATTGTCCTACAAAATTTTCCCTTTAGTTTTATTGGGATTCTTTTATTTCATAGAACACCACTAGCGTGTCTTCATTTGGCCATCCTGGCCTCAATCCTATTTTTTATATTGTTATCAATTTCACCGTCTGATTATAGCATTGATCTTATGTAGTGGAACTGTTTGCAATTTGAGACTTTTTGGCCTTGAATTGTTAACTTCTACTTCACCAATGTTTATGTTATTGAAATTGCTTCTATATATTCTGTCATGCTTCGATTGATTTTTAAGCATTTGGATTCTAAAGCATGTCTCCACTTTTCCATTTTAGAAGCATTGTTTTCTTGAGTTGTTCCCATAATGAAAATATCATCTGCAAATAGCATATTCCAAGGAATTTCATCCTCTATTTCCCTCGTTAATTCATCCATAACACTAGCAAATAAGTATGGGCTAAGTGCAAACCCTTAATGTAAACCTATTGTAGATCCTTTGTTAATTCTGGTAATAGCTCCTTTATACATGCCTTGTCAGTGATGTTTTTTCCTTTAAAATTGATGAATTAACGAGGGATATCTAGGCACTCTATCTTATGTTTTTGCCAAGTTAATGAAGACCATACCTAGATTTTTTCTATGTTTTATGAACTTCTCCATTAATTGTTGTACCAAGGAAATAGCTTCTATAGTAGATCTCACTAGCATAAATCCAAATTGATTTTCTAATAAAGAAAAATCTTTATGATATTCAAATAGTGATCAGAATGTATGGTTGGTCTAGAGATATATCTTAAATAGAGAAAAGTATTTATTTGATTGGAAAGAAGCTATAGGTTTTAAAGATTAACAAGGGATATGCCAACTCAAAATTTTTCCACATTGTAGCTCTTAATCAGGGACCATCACTCCAACATCACTTGGAGTCATGGTAGGCTGCTTATTTTTCAAGTTGTTAGACCTAGATTTGAGCTTGGGCGAAACCATTTGAAAAGAGGTTAGGCTTTTGCTCAACCATTGACCCTTCTAGGACCTTTCATTGCTAGGATGAGCATCGAGTCTTTAGATGATGATCCTTAGTAACACCAAATCATTGTGCTTATAATAATACTATTTGATTGATGAACGAAGTGGAAAAATTGTTGTAAAAAAATTAAAAAAGTAGTAGAATTGTAGTTAATTAATTTAAATATTTGTTGTCATCTTTGAAAGCCTAGAGGAAGGATTGTTAAGCAACAAACTTGACAATATTCTCACTAAACTTACAAATGCTGATATTACATTTTTTAATAACGTTGTAATTGATTGAGAAATTTAAAAGGCTGTTTTCATTATGAAATTTAATAAGGCAACATGGCTTTATGTTTTCCTAGTGGATTTTTATTAGAAATATTGGGATGTTGTAGGAAGGGATATCAAAGATATGGTACATGAAGTTTAGAAATCTGGATGTTTGTTAAAAGCCCTTAATGCTTCATGAGCTACTTTGCTTCCTATGATAAAGTTTGCAATATCCACCTTTGAGTTCAGACATACAAGTTTGTATAACATATTTGTAGTTGTATAACATATTTTACAAAATTGTTTCTATAGTCTTAGTAGGAAGGCTAAAAGGGCTACTTTGCTCCATATGATAAAAGTTGCAATATCCACCTTTGTGTTCAGACCTACAAGTTTGTATAACATATTTCACAAAATTGTTTCTATGGTCTTAGTAGGAAGGCTAAAAAATGCCACGATCTTCATCATCAGTGATTGCTAAGCAAGATTTTTGACAGTTGGATAAATTCTAGATTAAATTATTCTAGTCCATGATTTTTTTTTTTCATTCTGCTTTAAAACAGAAAAGAAAAAGGCTTTAAGTAATCTTAAGCTTGGTGCAAGCAAAGATTATGGTTGTGTTTCAAGAAGATTTTTGGAAGCAGTATTAAATTAATTTGCATTTTCTAATCATTAGTGTTTGATGCTGAAAGAGTGCAATGGCAGTCCATCATGCTCAGTGTTACTTAATGAAAGCCCAAAATGGATTTTATAGCAACAATGGATTAAGATAAGGAGGTCTTGAATCACATTTTCCTTTCATTATGGTTATTGAGGTTCAAGGATGCTTGATTAATGGGAAAGATAATAAAGGAGGGATTAGAGGAATGATGGCAGCTCATGGTTTGTCTGATTTCATACATATGGTGTTTGTTGATGATATATGTGTCTTTCTGGAAGCTGAAGAAAGATGCCTCCAAAATCTTGAGGGGTTATAAATGTTTTTTTTTTCTCGCAAATATCAGAATTAAAAATTAATTTTGCAAGGAGTGCTTTGTTTTCTTGTTATCTTTTGATTATAAAGAACAAATTATTTAAGCATGTTTAAAATGTGAATGGGATAGTCTTCAAGGCAAGTATTTTGGTATACCTTTATTTCTAAGAAGGGATAAAAATCCAACAAGCTACATTAGGGCTACAATGAGATCCACAGTGGAATCGTTGCTGAAGCTCCACGAGCAAGTAGATCTGCTTTTGCAGTACATGGAGGTGAAAATTCAGGAACAGGAGGTGATATCACAGCGCACACCAGCTTTGATGGAGGAAACCAAAGGTGACAGTAGACATTGGGAATCATTGAGTTAGTAGAGGATGGTCATGATGTGGAGGCTCCTAGGTAGGATGGCCATATTTAGGCCAAACAAGATAACACCAGAATACAGAGGTCAACCCCAATGGGGAAGCTTCTACTAGGTTTAACAAACACACTTGGCTATTTTACCCACTTGGCTTGGTGGCCTATTTTAACAAAAATTAAGCAATCCAGAAATCTTTTTTAAAAATTATGTTCTATGTGTATTTACAACCTCATTGCTTTATATGTTAAAAATTATAAGTTCAATTATGATTGAAATATCATATGCTATTGTTTTTTTGTTAGATCTTTTTATTTTTTCTCTTTTTAACTTGTTCTTTTGATTTACTTTTATCAGTTTTATTTATTGTTGTTGTATGTTTTTTCTATATCAATTCTTTAAAGAGTTATTCTATGTGATAGGGGATAATATCTTGTGTATTGCACAAAAAAGGATCTCAATGACTGCTGTTCCAGCGGAATTTTTTCTTTGGAAGAAAGTTCAGGCAAATCTTATTAACATCAAATTATAAACAACAAAGTACAAACCGTGGATTTACAATGGAGATCCCATCCCATCCAAAACCGGGGGAGGTTCTCTTCCGCAATAGGCATCCCCATGCCTATTCAAACACCCTAAACTCGTAGACCATCAACCTTGGATTATCATAGCAAAAACTAGGCGGAAAACATAGCCCAACCAAGCCCAAACCCACATAACCACATCCATACACTGACCATCCCCAAAAATACAACCAAGAATAGAAGAACCCCCTACATGTGATGAGGTAGGGAGGAAGAAGGGCACCAGCAGGCCACCTTGAAGTGGACCTGGTCCAAAATAACCCAAAGCTGCATAGAGGCCACAAAATTTGTTGCTTGTTGGAACTCAAGGAAGTCTTGCTCCACCTGTTGGCAATCACGTTTTGGCATATCTTTGGTCTTATTAGGGTGGTACTTGGTGGCAATTAATTGGATATGCCTCCTTAGCTTAGTCCATGATGCTTCTTTATTGATGCCCATAAAAATATACGGGCATTGGCCATTCAACAACTAGTGCCTTACATCCACCTCATGAGCCTTCTCGAAACATTGTTGCATTTGAAGCTCTTTTGACAAAGCCTTATCAACCTCATCCTTATTAGCAACTTCCTGGTGCCTCAGATCCTCTTCCTGCTCTTGCTCCTTTTGGGCAATGCAGTGCTCAACTTGCTGTTGAAGGAGCTCCAACTCCTCTTGATGTTGTTGCCGCTTAGCCAATGTTTTGGTGTGGACATCTCTCATTTGTTGTATAATGACCACCTCCCATCAGTTTCATTCCTCTTCCCTAGCCCGCGCCACTACGTCATCCAACAGTTGGCTAACGTCAAGATTCTCTAGTTGGACCGATAGACCATCAAACTTCGGCAACTAGGCCCCCTCCTGCACCGGAGGGGCCATGGAGGAGGAAGTCCTCATGTCCCCTTGCCTCCCTATCGCAAGACGCACCCTACGTTGGTAGTACTTATGAACCATTGGCCACAGTAGCGAGTCTCTCGGACTTGCTACATGCACAAAGCCAGAATACGGCTTGAGTGCTTGCCCCACCATTCCCTCCTCAGAGACTCAATGAAAAAGATTGGCAAATTGACTGGACGTGATTCCTTCATACAACAGAGGAAAGCAAAATGAATTCCTTGCAGCTTCCAAATATTTGCGAACTAGACAAAGTACTTGTCCACTAGCTTCGTAGCCGCCTACCACAATGTAGGTAATGTTGACTTTGACATCTACCCACTAACAATCCTAGCATTGCATCTTGCAGCCCATGAGCAAAAGGCAAAATGACTTCACTAAGTGCAGGAACCCCCAAGTAATTTGTGATCGCTTGTTCTATAAGGGTAATAGTTACCCCACAGAAGCAAGTTCTGTCCCCCCTCCAATTGCTGTAAAAGTTAGTGTTCTGGAGATCAAGGTCCCCAACTAGCAATGTACCTTGTACTTGCCACCAGCCACTAGCCACCTCAAAGCAATGTACCTTGTACTTGCCACCAGCACTGAAGAGGCTATAAGAACTTTGCCATGCCGTGTTAGAAATTAGTTAGACCAATGCTCTATATGGCCTGAAAGCCGCATCACCAAAGGTGCTCAAGTAGTCCGTCTGTGCTAGGAAAAGATAGGAATCCCAAGGTAGGATTCTTTCTGTACACCCTGCAACATCCCTAGAGATTGGCAAACTTGTTGGTGGACTGAAACCTCCATGTTCAAAAAATGGATAGCCGACTTGTCTTGATTTGGTTGAAATCCCACCTCATTAGCCATTTGGGCCAGTGCTTGGTTAATTGCCCTGGGCTATGGCACTGCAGCCCTGGTCATAATGACCCTAGCGTTCAGTGATACACTTGTGCCCTGCAATGTCCACACCCCTCCTCCCCTCCTCCCCAAGATAGGTTTTAACAAATATGAGGGTGATACTCATTTCCAAAAGGAGAAAAATTCTAATGCCATAGGATTATAGACCAATTGGGATTTGTAATCCTATAGGATTCTTGCTATTGCCTCCAAGCAGGCCAGATTTCTCCCAGATAGACATGTCCAAGGCCAAATCATTCTGAATCATGAAGGCATGCACTGTTGCAAAGTTAACAAATTTCTTGCCATGCTTGTTAATTCAGACATTGCCAAGGCTGATGATACTGTAAGGTAGGTAGCACTTAGAACAATCATGCTTCAGAAAGGGTTACATGGTACCTTTGTTGACCTTTACATTAACATGCAAGGTTTTCCTTGACAGATTATGGCCAGTCGTCAGAGAATTGATGATCATTAGTGACCAAAAACTGGGATGAAAAAGGACATGAGTTGACATGCTATTGGGAAAAATAAAACTCTTCTTATCTTTATTAAAGAAAGGTTCTGTCTTGATCAAAATGAAGCTAAAAGCCTGTGGTTTAAATGTTTATGTTCCATGCAATCTATGTGGTATCATTGACAAGGACATGTGACACCTGTTCAGCCACTGCATGTATGCATAGGTTGTTTTTGCACAACTCCACTTCCAGTGTCCCCTCGATGCAGGATGTTGGTATCTCTGGAAATTCTATTGCAGGGCTCACTATATGGTTTATCTGGAAACAGAGAAACGAGGTACAATTCACAGTAACAACACACAAATGCCCTGTTTCCCTTGCTGCAGATATTACAAGGTATTGGAATTTTCTGAATGCAGCCATGGGGAAAATCCCTGCCATAGAGTCCAACTCTGTTACCAGGTATAGGGAGAATTGCAGTTTCAAGAGTTGGTTGGCAGGACTTGCTATAAAATATGGCAAGAGATGCAGGAGCTAATACTTGGAAGTTTTACAAAAATTGGAGAAATGAATCCACAAACTTTAAAGGAGTGCAAATTCCCTTTCACTTTCTCACCTTCTCCTTGGTGTTCCAGATGAAGGTGAAAAGTTCTCTTTTACTTAGAAAAGCCTGGACAATTCTAGGGCTGGCTTCCCTAAGGGAGTTCCATAAACTCTTAGTGGTCATGTTGCGGGAACCTCATTGTGGACCTTGTTGAATGTTTCTTCACCTAAAGTGGCATAGTTTCAAAGCTTTTAGGCCAAAACATTTTCTTCTTTTATGAGCTAAAGAAGATTACTGTATTAATATGCCAATTTTTTTGGTTGCAAAAGCTAGCCAAGGAGGTTACAAAACATTTAGGCTTGGTCATTGCTTTATAGAGGGTGGCTTAGAGGAATGATGGTATTGTGTAGATAGTCCCTTGTCAATGTTAACAAGGGAAGTAGCTTGATGATGGGTTCTAGGTCCAAGGAGCTGTCTACACCCTGGTGTAGATAGAGAATGTCGAGCCCCTTCTTGATGGGCTAGGTGGCTTAGGAGGCCTAGGAGAAAGGCAAGGTACACCCTATTTGCTATTGACTCTCATGTTTGTCTTTGAGATTTGTGGCTTGGGTTGCCCCAAGGAATTCACCTCCTTCCACCTCCTGGTAGCCCCTTTTAATATCCCAAATTTTTTGGTTGCAAAAGCTAGCCAAGAAGGTTACACAACATTTAGGCTTGGTCCTTGCTTTATGGAGCGTGGCTTAGAGGAATGATGGTATTGTGCAGACAGTCCCTTGACAATTGCATAGACCATAGCTAGATGCTAACAAGGGAAGTAGCTTGATGATGGGTCCCAGGTTTGAGGAGCCACCACTAAACAGATGACAAGGGAAAACCTTGGTGTAGATAGAGAATGTTGAGCCCCTTCTTGGCTGGCTAGGTGCCTTAGGAGGCCTAGGATAAAGGCAAGGTACACCCCATTTGCTATTGACTCTCATTTTTTGTCTTTGGGATTTGTGGCTTGGGTTGCTTCAAGGACTTCACTTCCTTCTACCCACTAGTAGCCCCTATTAATATGCCAATTTTTTTTGGTTGCAAAAACAGGCCAAGGAGGTTACACAACATTTAGGCTTGGTCCTTGCTTTATGGAGGGTGGGTTAGAGGAATGATGGTATTGTGCAGACAGTCCCTTGACAACTGCATCGATCACAACTAGATGTTAACAAGGGAAGTAGCTTGATAGGTATCAGGTCCAAGGAGCCACCACTAAACAGATGACAAGGGCAAACCCTGGTGTAGATGGTGAATATCGAGCCCTTTCCTTCTTGGCTGGTTAGGTGACTTAGGAGGCCTAGGAGAAAGGCAAGGCGCACCCCATCTGCTTTTGACTCTCATTTTTTGTCTCTGGGATTTGTGCTTTGGGTTGCTTCAAGGACTTCACTTCCTTCCACCCGCTAGAAGCCCCTATGATTTATGTAGATTCATTGTCACTTTTCTCACCTTCACCTGATACCTTCACATAGGCCACTTCACCTTCCATCTTTCCTCCTAGATCACCTTTATACTATAGCAAACTTTTCCTGCATGCCCCACATGCACCTTCTGCTAACTTGAACCCTGATTCAATCTTCAATGAAACTTCCATGTCTAACCCGATTCCTAACCCTTACTCTGACCCATGTAACCCAATTCCTAACCCTTACGTTGACCATGTTTGCCCACTACCGGAGCCAAACTCCCCTATCGCAACCAATGCTTCAATACCAAACTGTTAGAATTGCAAGCAGTAGAAGAAGTGCTTGATAAATTAATTCACAAAGAGTTACCTTATGAAATTTATATTTCTGGAATACCCAAAAATGCTTTAGAAAATAGAAAAAAGAATCAATGCAAACGACTCTTGAAATCTTAAGTTATTGAAATATTTTTTAGTTATAAAAAAATAACAACAATTTTGATACTGCAACTTCCTGAGGCTCTAACTCCCAGAATAATGATGTTCTGATCATGAAATCTTAACTGAAGGCTTCTGCTAATATTAGCATTCAAATAAATCAAGAATCACATCAAACTGTTTTGAAATGAGATATAACGATTAATTCATTGTTACTCTTTCTGGTGAAGTTTTGGGATGTAGAAAACCACAAAATTTGCAGAGATCGTATCTTCTAACTATATCAGATATTCACATGAAATATGGACCAAGTGTAGCCATGTCTCTGAGCTTTCAAATAAAACTCAAGATAAATCAGAAAGATATGGCCAAAATAGTGGATATAATTCTTTCTGGAATATAATAGTGAAAATAATATTGGTTAGGTGATGATGGGTGGTAAAATGGTGGTGAACGTGAAATGGTATAGAATGTGAGTAATTGTGAATGGTAATTGAGAGTATTGAGAGTACCTGGAAGCAGAAATTTGAACTCTGTTAATTTTTATTCTAACTTCCTCTTTTATGAGTGATTCATGACCTTTACATTTATATTCATAACATGGGGCCATAATATAATCATTGGGTCCTTTATTTTTGGGCTTTAATATGTAGTATACAAGTTTTATAATGTCTTATTAATCTAACATTGAATGAGCTTACTAGTTGAATTTTATAATGTATCTGGGCTATATTTATTTACATGTTCCCATCAAATGCTTACAAATTCATTTTGGAAGGGCATATTCCTTCATTTTCCTTCATCAAATCTTTTTTTTTAAATAAAAATACTTCAACATATGAAGCATATAAAACATGATACAAGGTCTTGAGGGCCTCATTAAATAATTTATTTTTATCCTCTGCCTTAATGTAGCCCATTTTTCCAGCACATGGTTGTAATGATGGCAATCCCCAGGTCATGAGGACCTTATCAAATAATTTATTTCTATCCTCTGCCTTAAATGTAGCCTATTTTTCCAACACATGGTTGTAATGATGGCAATCCCATGTTTATGCATTGCTCTACTGTTCTTCATATATAGATCACATTTTATGATGCCAAAATCTTTACATGACCTCATATCAACTTGGACATAAATCAGTAGACCATAACGTAGGGATAAAATTTTGACTGCTTTTTTAGCATATATGATCTTTGACCTTTGAGAGAAAGAAGTTACCAAACTTTTAAAAGGGATATAAAACAATCTAAATAGAGTAGGATATTTACTAATAAAAAATCAGAAAGATAATTAAAATATAAAATGGGATTTGATTCCCTTTTTAAATTTGAATTTTATGAGACTATAATGTCTGTTTTGAATGCTAGGATTGCATTGGTATCATAAATTGATTTTTTATTTTGATAGCTTATACAATGGAACTTTGGACATGTCTTTAGTTGATCTCTAAGATGGCAAGACAATTTTGGTTGTATTTCAAATCTTGTTTCATTTATAAAACATCCTGTTAAAAAAATTATAGAACCCTCAAAATGTCTTAAATGTATCTTGGAAGAGCCACAAAAGTGGGCCATGATTAACATTTACTAAAAATAAGAGTTGGGATAGGTGAGGTACGTTAAATTTTTTCTCATTTTTTACGGTACCGATGGGTCAGTGTTTTGCTTATGAAATGCTGATAGAGTTTTGTTTATTACGATAGTTTCTTTAACATGTACATCAATGTGATTTGTAAAATTATATGATGTCAGTTTTTAGCTTTTTCTCTGTTTTGGATACCAGTTTGTAGGGAGAGCAGAAGAATTCTGAATGCAGTTGTGTTTTTTTTATGTCAAATATACAGATAGGCATTTTTTGTTTACCAACATCAGCTTGCATACCACTTCACGATCATCCGGGGATGACCGTGTTGAGCAAATTACTTTGTGGTTCAATGCACGTTAAGGCCTATGATTGGGTCGAATTATCCAATTCACAGAACAACGGTGATATATCACAGCGTAACCCTCTACACTCATCTTGTTTTGAAGTAACTAGCTACAGCCTAACATGAATTTTGTCAAGCATCCATTAGCGCAGAACAAATACGATTTCATTATTTATGTTCATCATAAACTGGACTGACCAGTTGACACATTTTTTTGTTTCAGCAAGATTAGCAAAACTGGTAGTGGACAAAGTTATTTCAGCTCCTTGTGATACGTCTGTACTATTTCCGACAAGTGGAGGAAACATACACGCTTTTACAGCAGTATCCTCATGTGCAGTGCTTGATGTTCTTGCACCACCGTATTCAGAAAATGAGGGGAGGCACTGTACATATTATCATGATTATCCATGTACAATACTCCCTGGTAAGTGGTTTGAGTTTTCACATAAAATAATATTCTTCAATAAATTTAGAAATGTACGGTTAAAAGATAGGCATAAAAAAATTAATCAATTTTGGTCTGCTTCTAAGCTGCGTGTTTATTTTTCCAGGAAATAACCATGATGAACAGAATTATGCATGGTTGGAGATTGATAATCCTGAATTCTTTGTTAGACGTGGAGAGTACAAGGGCCCAAAAGTAATGCCTTGATAACCTTGTAGAAGTGCCTGATAAATAACATGCAAATGCTTGCTTGTGACAAGACGCATAATTGTATTTTCTTTAGAGCTTTAATAGTTCTGTGAGGATAGATGTAACTATTTATATTAGCAATTCCTCTCACGATCCATTACGATATGGTAGCAATGTAACTCTATTGCGCATATTTTACTTTCAAAATATGAGCATGTCAGAAATATTTTATTGAGATAATATTTTTAACTTTATTTACGACAATGTGTTCCTAATTTAAATTACTCTGACTCTAGTTAATCAACAAAAATAACTTTATTTATTGATGATTCTAAATTCCTCAAGCTTTGTCTTTTCCTTAAGCTTTGTCTTTTACTTAAATTACTCTGACTCTAGTTAAGTACAATCAACAAAAATAATTTGTACACAACTTTTACTTAAGCTTTGTCTTTTCCTTTGGAAAAGGGTTCATAGTTTAACATTATATGTTATTTATCTTCTATCACTTGTAGTGCAAGTAAGCATAATTAGCATATTCTATCTTTATATTGCATATTATTTTTACTTTATCTTCTAATTTTAACTTTAGTGTGATGTAATCTGCATAGATATGAAAATAATTGCATGCATGGTATCTCTAATGTTTTTTTACAAAAATTAAATCTCATGTGGATTTGTGATTTATTTTGCATTCTTTTGAAAGGTTTTGCTTTAACAATTTATAAAAATTGCTTTACGTCCATTATTTATCTAAATTTTCAATAAGTCATTTTTATATTTATAATTTTTCTTTATTAATATCATCCTTATTGAGGTTTTTAAATGATTTTTTAGAGGATATTGTTATTATCATTATTCTTTAAATTAGAACATTAAAAATCAATAAAGAGTTTTGACCTATTTTTGAGGTCTTTATTTTTTCCAAAATTTCTAATCAAGAGCTTCAAATTATAAGTTATAGGTTGCAAAATTGTTTAAAATAGGACTTTATGAATTTTCCAAGTTTAAATGTTATGATTTCCATTGTTCTACTTATAATTTTGAAAGCATTCTAGTTTCAAGTAATTTTTCTTTAGAAAATCTTATTTCTCTAGAAATCTCCTTTGATGATTCTAAATTACTCTGACTCTAGTTAATCAATATTGAAATTTTTGTTTCTTTTACGGATGCAAAAATTTTTGTTGATTCTAAGAATATAGATTTACAATTTGGCTAGCAAAAATTTGTGATACCTTCTTCTAGTGATGTTGATTCAATTAAGATCTAATTTTTGTTAATCTTAAATCATGATAGATGTTCATTCAAATTTTAGGTTACCTAAGACGTAGTTGAAGTTTTACTTTGTAGTTAAATGATGTGATGTAAAAACATGGCATTGCTGAGGTATTATTTTTGATTTTTTTGCTTGTTGAGCTAAGAAATGCTTTGATGGTGGAGTGTGCCTTGAATATTTATACATTAGTATGCAATGTCAATCATTTGTAAGTGTATTCCAAATTTTGATGTTTAATGTGAAGAGTATTTTAAAGTTTCATGTTTTGTTAAGTTTTTAAATCTTCCATTGATTTTTTAGAAAGTTGAGTAGGAAATTATTTGTCTTTTTAGTTCCATTAAGCATAAGAAATCTATTTCTATAGCAATTCGTTTTCATAGATGTTTTTTTAATTGAAATTAATCTTTTAATCATAAAAAGGAATAGGTATTACAAGTTACATTCAACCAATTACATATTATAATTTTTCTAATTTTTGTAACTTTTGTCATTGTAAAAAACATTTATTTAATGCTTGCCCATTTTGCTCAAGAACAAAGATACTGAAAAGGAAAAAGAAAAACTTATTGAAGTTGAAGATATAAAAAAGCAATTTAATGTCAATGATAAGAATAATCAAATGGTAATAAAAAGTCCATAGAAGATGGAAGCTTCTATGAATATTTCAACTTGTATTAGAGAAAGTATTGATCAGTTCAGATAGATAGCTTGTAAGGCAAATTTTTCCTTATCGAACAAAAATACTATTGACTAAAAGATTAAAATTAGTATTGACAAAAAGGTTATCGATTATGGTAAAGATTCTCAACATAAGATTAACATCAAGTAGTAAGGTGAATGTTGTCTAAAAGTTGTGTAACCATTTTCTAGGGAATCTTGTTGTGATAGAAATATTAGTATTAAGCCACAACTCTTTATCTTGAATCCTTTTGCTATTTTAAGTTCAACATGGATGTTGAAAATGTTAAATGCTATTAGGATTGGGACTCTTGATTTTTCAAACCATTAATTGTAATGTTGGTTTTTCTCTTTCCATATTATTTTTTATGTTATCTACCTAGTACCTTGAATGTTTTTTGCTTCTACCCCTAGGTAGTATATACCTGTGACATCCCATTCCTGGATGTCATGACAAACATCAAATATACATAACATTCAACATTATGCATAATGAATGCAATAGGGAAAATCTAGAATAGAATGAAATTAAAACTTTATTAATATGGGAAAAATGTATTTGGGTCATGCTTTAAGGGTTCCTTTGGGTTATCTTCCTTCGGCACCTATCCCTTGGTGGCAATCTAACACTGCCACCATAGTTAGGTTTGTACCTAACCAAAAGGGATGGTCAATCACTTGCATCTCTTACTTCACCTAGTATTCATTACTCATCTTTATAACTCCATGTTGGCACAACCTCTAATTCCTAGGTATAAATACCTTAGGATAAACTCCTAAAGGTCATCTCAAGAGATATGTCCATTGTTACAACATGTCTTTTCAGGTCTTATTATAATAATTACATCCTTTATTACAAAGTGACACCACCTTTGTTACAAAGTGGCTCCATTTGGGAATGGGAATATGGCAATACCCTTGGAATCAAACCTCCCTGACCAAGTTACATGCTCTAAGTGAGCAATGCCTCCCTAACAAGTTCACAAAAATTTCTAATGGAATATTGCTTCTAATTCTTATCTAAATTGGCATCTACTACTAGCAACGTCCTCTTATTCTTTATGTTATATAGAAGTTTTGATATAATGTGGTTTTTCACAAAGATTCTCTAGCTAATTTTCTTTCATTGTCAATTCAAGGTAACATCATTCAAAAACTGATGTTTTAGCTGAATTTTCAAATGTTTCTCTCTTTAGTGTTTTTTTATTAATAGGAAGCCTTTAGTAAAAAATGAAAATTCATTTGGATGCTTCTGAACAAGGGTAAGGTTTGAACCTTTTCCTACCCAAGAAAAGAGGTTTTTAAGGATTGGTTATAAGGATAAAAACCTAAAAAGGCATTTCCAAAATTGTTGGGCCTTTCCTTTTTGTTTTTTTTTGAAGTTGTTCCTTTGCTTTTCTTCTTTTATACTCAAAATTTTTATTTTAAATATATTTATAGTTTAGGATCCAATATCATAAATTAGCGTTTGCTAACAAAGAGATGTTAGCCTAGTGGTACAACTCTTGATTTGAAAGCTCCAAGTCATGAGTTTAATTTTGGTGGTAATACCAAGTTGTAAAGTTCTAATTCAACTAAATATTTAGTTTTAACAACCTTCCTAAATTATTAGCAGCAAGAGTATAACTATGACCTCTTTTCAGGTGTCAAATACCAGATTCTTAAAGATGTTTCTTTCCAATTACAACTTCAAGCAAAAAGGCTCCTCGTGAAAGTTAAACAATTAATTTATTTTCTACAGTATTAATTTCTTTTTGTTGTAGAGGCTCAAGGATGGGAAGCTTTTAACTTTTGTTGTTATTTTTTATTTTAATCTTTGATTGATGTATTTTTTTTCTTTAGAGAGAGTTTTCACTTTTTCTTTACAAGAAACCCTTTAGTAAGAAATGAAAACTCATGAGAGCACTTTTGAATAAGGACAAGGCCTAATCCTTTTCCTACCCTAGAGGGGAGGTTTTTTAGGATTGGTTATAAGGATGAAAACTTAAAAAGACATCCTTAAAACCATTAGGCTTTTTTTTTAGACTTTCTCTTCAATGATCTAATATCCTTTGAATTTTTTAAATAATATTATTTATTTTTTGGGGGTCCAACATCCCCCCCTTTGATAGCCCCCCTAAATTGACATCTAATACTAGATGGTTTATGATGAGTGGCGAGGTACCCCTACGCTCAACCATACGAATATGAGCATTTCATGTGCAATCCAGTCGAACTCCGCAGATGGGCTAGTTGTGATATCTAGATAGTTTGTCTTAGATCGCTGTTCGCTGTCTTCCCACCTAGACTAGTGTTAACTTTGTCATGAATGGTTTAGTCCAGAGTGAGGTGTATGATGTGTTCCTATACTAATGCTACTCTTGAGTATGATGGTAAATAATATTAACTAAGCTAAGAGAGAGAGGGCGAGAGAGAATCTAACTAGCCTAAATGCGATGAGCATCCGTTCTTCAATCATCCATACACATCTTAGACCTCGTGCATGACTACCACTGGGATTACCAAGCACATGGCCTAAGTACGCTACTGGGTTACCAAGTAGTCACACTTGAATGCTCGTGCTTAAGTCATACTCATTCCACGTTTAACAGGAGTTTAGGGTGAAGAGATATTAACTAAGAAAGCAGTAAATAACAATTAAAGAAATAATTAAGCTAAGTGGATGCTGCAATGATGAAGTAATCTCGATCTTTATTGCTGGTCATGTGCATGTCCAAGTACGTCACACTCGAATAAGGATGTCATACAATTACAATCACCACACTACGGGCATGCACTAGGAGGAAAGGGTTGAGAGAAAAACTGATGTACTAAAAGCTTAAACTTAATAATTCTAAAAACTAATAGACTCCTACCAGATTTGTCTACCTCTTATTTATAGATGAGGAGATGGGTTGTGATATCGCATACGCGATATCACGTCTAGGCTGCGATATCGCGACCAACAAAATGATAATTCATCATACCCCCATGAATGAATGAAAACTTGTCCTTAAGTTACAGTGAGAACAAGCTCCATTGATTACACAGTGGATAGGTATGGGATTATTGATTGATGAGAATTGGTTCATGCCACAATGTGGAATTAGAACAAAATTGAAACACAACACAAAGAGTGCAAAAAAAAAATCCTATAGCTACAAAATTGATGGAACTCATGTAGTTCCTGGTGGAGGTGGCTCCTCCATGGATGTCTTTCCCTTGTCTTATGCTCCAGGTCTTGGGACTTGATGGTGTTGAAGTATGGCATAGAGTTTCTCCTCTTTGGTTTAGGGATCCTGTGCTTTCCATGCTAATGTTATGATGTTTGATGGAGTCGACACCTCCCATGGGCAGGGTAGTTGCGGAAACTTTGATTTGCCTTGACATACCAAGCTGCAAGCACTCGTCGTTCCTCCTCGTAGGCTCTGGCTTTGTCTCTGTATTCTTGAAAATTGGCAAGTCGTAGAGCCAAATTTGTTGTGACATCTTTTTGTCTCTAGTAGCTTGCTTTAACCACCTCAAGTTCATAATTTGCAATCTTCAGTTTTTACAATATCTTCTTGCATTCTGCAAATTCTATTTCATATTTGATGTAGGTGGTGGCTGCCTGTTGCTTGAGCTCTATTCTCGGGCACCCCGCTATTAACATGGTGAGGTTGGAATACCGTAAGTTTGCCAACTCCATGTATTCAGTAAGATCCTGGATCTACAGGTCCCGATTCTTAACTTCCGCTTGGTGGGCAAATGCATATGTGTCCAATATGGCCTACTAGTTAGTGTGTTGAGCATTGATAGCATTGATGTGGGCCTTGGCCATACGGATCTCCTTCTCAATGATCTATTTATACATCCCCACCTGGTCCCGAAAGTGCTACTTTAGCTTTTTATGCCGTTTAGCCTCATTCTGCCATGCGCTTATTTCAATAGCCGTCTTCTCGAGGATGGCATGCACCTGCTACATTAAGAGGGTTCAATTTTCCTTGGCTAAATGGTTCATATCCTGGTTGACCCTGATGAGTTGTTCTTGCAACTGTTAAAAATGTTCTTTGAGAACATTCTTTTGCTTTTCCACAGAGGTCAATCGAAGGTTGTTAGCAACAAGCTACTTGTTTTCCTCTTGTAAGGCCTTGAGTGCCTTGGTATGCACATAAGTTTGCACTTGTGCTGTAGAGGCATCCTAAACAGCCTTCTCTTTTTCTTCTATCACCTTCTTATTCTCCGTCAACAATTTGGTTAGTTGCTAAATTTTGAAAGTGTCAAGCTGGTCTGCGGGAACAAACTGCAAAGGATCCCACTGTGCTGCTTGGAGGGCCACGAGCCTTTCTTGCAATTTTTGCACCTCTGCTTCAGTGTGCTCAGCCCTCATCTCTGTCAAGACCAACTTTCCTTTGGTGGAAATGAGGTTTGATTGAATCGCCGTAACATCCCGAGGGATGTCAAACGAGGACGTCATTACCTGTCTTGTTTGTAGCAATCAATCAAGTACATCCTCATGTTCCACAGGAGTCATTGAGATTTTGGCCAAAGTTTGAGCATCCTGTGCTCTTGTAAGATCTGCTGGTGGCACAATAGGTACATTGAATGATTCCTTAATGTGGTTTATGACCACTTTTGTGGCTCCTGCTGCATCTTGGTGCTGCATGACCACCACTGTGGCCCCTTCACTAGTTTCTAATTGCACTTGAAATGATGTAGCATTCCCTAAGATATGTTGTAACCAAGTTCTCTCCCCTCCTCCTATTTGGATGGACACTTCTCCCCTTGCGCGATCCAAAGAAATCATGGGCTGTATGACATCGTCGATGATGCGGAAGAGATTTGCATCATCACAACTTCCCCAACTGATCGTCTCAACGATGGCCCAGAGATGGCTCATCGACGGTCTGTAATCTTGTGGTGGTGGCAATGGTTGATCCTACTGGCCTATGTTAGGCCCTGCTTCTTGTCATTGGCTGTGTCCCATGCTTGGAAGTTGGCTCGGCCCTGCAAGTTGAGTTGCAGTTGGCCCTACCATTTTTTCCTTTTCTTGTTCCAGTCCCAGCATCTCACCAGTGATTTTCATTGCAGTTGGTGGCTTTAGTAGTTTAGCATATGAAGCATTTTGGGCTTTTCAGAGGACATTGTTGGTGTATCCTTTGATACTAGCATGTCTACACAACTTCCTGATAAGACAAGGGAAGGGCAATGCAAGCTTCCCTGTCTTTCGTTCCTCAAACCACCTCAGGATCTCCTTAAAATATAGATGAGGTAGGATAGCATTAACCTTTCCCATCAACACTGTAGATCCTCTAGCCACATATGTTGAAATTATTTTTAAGCCCTTTGTGGGGAAGAGGTGATAAGTTCCCATTTTGAAGTAAATCCTTTCTTCCATCATCAACTCCCCAAACGTCTTATCTTCCTTGCCATACGCCCTTTCTAATCAAAATTGTCGCGCATTAGGGTTTGAACGGGTAGACAACTGAGCAACCTTTGACCCTTTATTTAGAAGGTTTAATACTTATGAAATGGCCTAAACAGAGAAATCGACTATCACACCACAAATGTTAACTGTGGTACCTTGTTCTTTGTTGTGCTAAAATGGGTACATTTCCCCTAAGTACCAGGCACCACTTTCAGAGAGGATAGGCCATAATGGGGGATCTTTTGAGGTGGTCCCTAATGGCCTCTGGAGCAAACTCTATGAAAGATTCAAAATTTAATTCCATAATCACCGTAGTGAAGATGGACCTTTCATGGATAGCCTGAACACAATCTTGGGGCAATGTGAGATGTTGTCCCTGTTTAAGCACTGTAGCAGATCCTCCTTCCCTCTTCCTTGATTGTATAGTAGCAGGGTCCTCTTGGTGGATGTTAAATGATTGTTCCTCCTACTCTGCATGTTGTCCGGTAGAAACTTGTCCACCTCTCCTAGGTCGTTTACTCTGCGTTTCGGGGCCATCTGCAATCACACGGGGCCAATCGTTAGTAAGGTTGTTTCCAAAGTTAGGTTATACCTTACTGCTTGCCTTAATGAATTTTTTTTATCTCCATGTGATGTTTCCCAAAAGATTATAATATTTAGTCCTTTTTGCTTAGGTGGTTTCCAAATCTAATTTTCCCAATATAAATAAGGGGATGAAATTATTTTTGACACACTTATCCTTAATTTCATAGCTAATTACCCTTGATAATGTCCTTCGGGTGATGAAAATTTTCAAAAAAGTTATGCGCTAATCGGTGTGTGCCTCTCCCCCATGACTAAGTTGAACACTTTGGGTTCAAGTAGGTTTAGACGGAATGAAAATCGGAGGACCAATGAGCGAGATATAGGTATGAAAGCAAGGGACGTGTAATCGTAAGTCGTAGAGAGAAATTTGAAAAACTCCCCCACTTGAATAGTTGAAAATGATGTTAAGTAGTGCAGGGGGCATGTATTTATAGGTTTTTTGTGATGTGATATCACGAATGCGATATAGCGTACGCAATATCATGGCCTATTGATATTAGGGCACAATGAAGGATACCAAATTTTTAAGATTTTCTTGAAATTGCAATGGAAGTTAAGGACATGTGGACAAGTGTTAAAGGGTTCTAAGGTAATTTAACTAGTTCTGAAGGCACAAAGAATTATGATGGTGTGGAATGTATCAATAAGGACCTCAGGTGGTAAGGGAGAGAAAAAGGCTATGTGATGGTTCACAGGAACGTTCGAATTGGAGGGATAGTAATAAGGGAAAGAATATCATTGAAAATATGCTGAGGGGAATAGATAGTGTGCGGAAGATGTGTTATGAGTGCAAATTACAAAAAATTATGCAAGTGGATCCTCCCCAAAGCAGGTTCCAACCTATAATGGCCTTGCGTAACCACACTTAAAAGTGTCCATAGGCACTAGAAGGGTTAAATGTAATCCACACTGGTTCCACAAAACACACACATGTAAGTATCACCGGGATGAGGTAAGAATTTTATGCTACACAAGACACAAGCTAAAATTACACGAATAGCGAGATGAGACAGACTATAGAAGGGATTGTAGAGATTGGAACATGAGGTAACTGAACTAGGGCACAATGAATCCTGTGTGTAAATCATGATTAATGTGTCATTAACCCATCGTTCCAAGATCAAGACCAAGTCCATTCCTCGAATCAGTGACATCACATTGTTTCATCCCATGATGAGAAACTATGAGAGTATCATAACAACAAGGTGTACTATCACTTGGTATTTTGTTCAAGGGAGGAGTGATTTTTGCTTTATGGCATTTCCTTTGTTTTTTGTTTTTTTTTATGGTTTGCTGAATCTAGAGAAGCTACCAACCTTCAAGCATGGGTGCATGTCTTTCCAGTGGGACCCCCCTAGAACAACATTGGATTTTTGAGTGCCTTTTGATTACTGTTACTCCCATTTTGTGTTAGATCTTCAAGGATCTTAGTACAACCACGTTGCATGATAACTCTCACAGACATCACCAAAGAGAATCCACAAGTCCCCTTGATGTCAC
>MNCI01024723.1:456819-483398 GCA_015680685.1 Gnetum montanum
TATTCGTATGGTGGAGTGTAGGGGTACCTCGCCACTCATCACTATTCATGACTTTAGCTTAGCCATTGGCTTGGGGATGGTCATGTGTGATCAATTTGTGGTCCACCCCTAAGTGTTGCATGAGTCATTTGAGTGTTCCCCTATAAAATGGATCTCACTATTCAAAATAAGCACACATGACATGCTAAATTAGTTCACCAAATGTTGCTCAAAAAATTTTGTAGTAGTTGTGATAATACAATTTGTGATTACAGCTGCATCATACACTTTATGTAATAGTCTACAACAACAATGATATTTTCCTTTCCATTTAGTGAAGAGGTGATGAGTTTTGTGATCGGATCCATTACCATGATTTTTTAAAATAAGATGTTACCTTGCTGTCTCTTTGATAACATTCATAGGATGTAGCAAAGTAACACACATTTTAAAAAGTATTAACCAAAAATATTTAGCCATAAGGATTTTTGTGGTTATCCTTCTTCCAACATAATGATCACCATAAGGTCTTTTATGTGCATTCAAGAGATTTCCTAAGTTGCTTCTACTTTGATACATACTAGCAAGCTAGTTCATGTACGTAGATCTTGTAGAGGTTTCCCTCTATCTACATGTAACATTTTTACCTTATGTATAAATTTTCGCATCATGTACTTGTCCCATTTAGTAGGAACCTTTTGCTCCTTTAGGTAAGTTAGATAATCAATAAACTAAAGATTAATTAATGATTAAGAAACTATAGTAGCCTTAGCTAATAAAGTTCATTTGGAAATTAATTGGATAAAGGATTCTCATCAGTCTTATCATCCCATCATAACTAAGATAGATGATCTGCTACAACATCCTCAATTTTCTTCTTGTCATTGTAGTATAATGGTGAGTATTTTTTCCTATTATATGAGTGACTTGGATTTGATCCTCGACAATGATGTCAAATGATGAGTGGCAAGTATGCTTAATGCTTAACCATATTATCTAAAAGCATCATTATAGATCATGTTTTAATCCATAAATGAAGTTATCGTGATATTTAGATAGTGAAACTTAGGATCATAAGTCATTGTCTTTTCAGTTATACTTATAGAATTAAATTCTTGTAACATTATTAGCCACCAAATGATGCAAGAACTCATCATTGGTTTTTTCATGAGGATCCAAATTATGCTATGATTAGTATTTACAAACACTGAATAGCTAAGCACATATTACTTAAACTTTTCAAGCACGTATACCACCATCATTAACTCATTCTCTATTAAGGTGTAGTTGAGTTGTGCACTCATGATGCTTCTTCTTGTATAGTAGATGTAATATAAATGTTTCTAATCATCCAACTATGTAATTATAATCCTTAGAGCATAGTTTAATGCATTGGTTATGATATGAAAAGGTTTGGACTGATTAGGTGCTTGTAGAATGAAAGTTTCTATAAGCCTTTGCTTGAGAAGCTCAAAAGTCATTTCATAGTCCTCCATCCAAATAGTGCATCTTTCTTCATGACTTTATGATCTTAAAGAAATTCTCAATAAAGAACCTAAAGAAGTTATTGTATCTAAGAAAGGAACTAATATCTTTCATTGTTTGAGGTCTTTATGTGATTCCTTGGATCATTTTAATTTTCTCTGAATGTAGTTCAATGACTTTTTCTAAGATTTAGTATCCTAGGATAATTCCCAACTAAACCATAGGTGGATCTTCTATCAGTTTAGCTTGAAGTTTGTTTTAATGCATCTCTTGAGCACCTACTTTAAGTATTTCAATGCTTGTTTAAAATTGGAGCTGAATGTGGAGGAGACATCCATGAAGACTTCTATATCATTCCCAATTTATTTTTGGAATATGCTAAGAACAAGGTATTGAAATAAAGCAAGGAAATTACATAGGCCAAAGGACATCTTCTTATATGCAAATATCTCCAAAGGACTCATGAAATTTATTTTGGCCAAGTCTTTAGGAGCTATTTGGATTTGGTTATATTCATTATAATCTTCCAAAAAGCTAAAATATTTAAGGCCTCTAATACTATCTACAACTTGGTCAATAAATGAAAATAAAAAGTAGTTTTTGAATGATGCCATATTTAACAACTTGAAGTTTATGAAAATATGCCACTTATTTTCTTTCTTTGATATGATCACAAGTAGGCTAATCCATTCACTATTCACTATAAGATAGATGATTCTTACCTTAAGTAGTTTTTTAATTTCTTACTTGACTACCTCCTTTAGTTTGGAATTTAGTTACTCTTGTGTTTGGTATCAAGGATTCATTGTGAGGTTTGTATATGTATGATATTGACATATACATAGATCAATATCTATGATCTCATCATAAAACCAAATAAAGGTTGTTGGTCATTGATTAACCATATCGAGCAACTTTTTCTTTTGCTTATTCGTCAATTGGGTATTAATAATTACTAGTTTTTCATCTTTAACAAAGAGATAAATAAGTGACTGGTAATGATTTTAGCTCTATTGGTTTTGGCACCCATTCTTTAGGGATCTACAACTTCCTCTAGTTGATGTTCTCCTCTTGTATATGGCCTTCTTGGAAGAGTTATTATCACATATCTTCTATCACATCCAACTTATCTTATCCATGTAAGACTTAATGAGCTTTTCTATTTATTCTATGCATATTTGAAATTTGTAGCTAAATTTTATTCTCAACCACTGGGTGGCTTTTTGCTTAGTGACTGCTACATACATACACTCTTACATACATACCTCTTTTATGTACTTGTTGCATGCTAGGATTTGTATCTATTAGATGGTCCATACTATCTACATGCAATTGTATTACATATCATTATATGTAATGCATGGAACTTCTTCTCCACCATTTTATGTTCATTTTCCTTGGTGATCTTTAATGAAAGATCTCTTATTTCCAATTTAGCATTGATAGTGCTAAGCCATGATCTTCTCATGATGATGGAAAGTTCTCATTTTTTTAAAAGCAAGTTAAGCCTCTATCTATAGTGGCTAAGATACATTTGACATAAACAAACAAAAAAATTCACTACAAATTAGGATACAATAGATATTAATTAACAAAGAACTACCAGTGTTTTTTTTTTGGCTAAAAACAACATAGACAACCTTATAACAATCAAGGTAAATTTGTATTCCGTTATTAACTAGAGATAATAATTTCATAAACGTATTCATAATAGTTGATTTTTACTTTTATAAGAAATTATAAATCAATGTTCACTCAACCGAAGCTCATTGCAAAATAAGATGAGGATTCCAATGTTCATCATAATAGAAAAGCCTATTACATCCAACTCGAATTACATACAAAATCAATGAGTGAAGGGATTTAATTCTTCATCTTTTCTAGTTTCTTTTGGATTTGGCTAAGCTTGATTAATGTCATTAAAAAAGTTTCCATAATCACCTATTCATGATTTTTTAAAATCCTAACAAATAGTCCTTATTAATGGACATTGAAAAAGCAATGGTCTAATGATTCTGATGACATCCTACAACACATGTAAAGATCATATGTAGTTAAACCCTCACAACAAAATAAAACCTTTAATGGAAGTTGATGAATTACTGTTGTTGGCCTACATTGATGGAATTGCGTTGATGCAATCCCATCAACACCATCACATCGACATAGGATTTGATGCGTATGTGTTGACATAGTGTCTTCTATCGTCTATATATATGCATGCACCAGCTGCATTTATGGCATTAATTCATTAGTTGTAGCCAAAATCTTGTAGTTTTTCCCTTCCAAAAGTTAGAATATTTTCTAAGTGCCTGCAATAGGAGTTGAGGAGTGTATGGATCTTCATTTGAGCACTGTTATACCTGAGCACCTTAGTGTGAATGGTTATAAAGATGAGGTTTCTTAATAAATCTTGCAGCACTTGAACTTATCCTAATGTTTAATTTATGCATTTATTATTCAAGAAATTTTAATGAATCATTAGCTAGCTAGGATATTTGACAAAAAGCCAATTTTTGGTTGGCTTCGATATCTTACCCCTAATATCTTAGCTTCGATATCTTAGCCCCAATATCTTAGCCTCAATATCTTGGCTTTGATATCTTGGCTTCGATATTTTTGCCTAAATATCTTAGCTCCGATATCTTTTCCCCGATGTCTTGGCACCATCAACTAGGCCTTGTCGACTTATGCAATGATGCATTGATGAGGCCTCATCAACATAGTGTCTATTTTTGCCTATAAATACGTGTCCTTCCATTGTGTATTGGCATTCTTTGGATAATAGAGTAGCCGAAATCTTTTAGTTTTATTTTGTAGTCTTAGAGAATAATTAGTGGGTGCCCACAGTGTGGATCTAAGTTAGTTGTATGGCATCTTATTCGAGTGGCAATGTACTTGGACACATTCCATGAATGACAATAAGATCGAGATTGATTCTTATTTATTGTAGCACTTTGACTTAGATTAAATTTACTTTTCATGAAATTTAAGTTTCATGTACTTAGTTGATATTTACATTTCCATGCATGTTAATGAATTGGTGGAATGAGCATGACTAGTTTTGAGAGTAAACATGTATTCGCTTGGTAATCCTAATAGTGTTATTGCCTTGTTCACCTAGTAGCATAGCACTTGGTAATCCTAGTAGTGGATGCGTGGGTTTAGGATGTGTATAGAAAGCTGGGAACAAACACTCATTATCTATAGGGTAGTTTAGACTTTACTTTCCATTGTTAATTAGTTTAAACAAATGATATCTTTATTATCATTAGGAGAAGCATAAGGCCGAAACAACATCATGAATAATATGCCTCACTATAGACTAAATCATACATGACAAAGCTACCACTAGTCCAAGTGGGAAGACAATGAACTATGATCAAGGCATGATGACTTAGATGCCACAACTAGTCCCATCCATGGAATTTAATGAAATTGTGTGTGAATGCTTGTGATTCATATGGTTGGGCATAGGGGATACATCACTGCTCATCATTGGCATCATTGCTAGGGATGGTGCTAGTTATCTTGATTAGTTATATTATACACAATTGCTATAAATGCATTAATGATTTATCTTTCATAAAACAAAGTTAAGTCACATACATCATAAACTAGCAACAATGTCTCTTTTATAAGGAAGTGATAATGCATCTTTTGAAGGGAACATTCATTGGAGAACTAATGAGATATATATTGTAGAAAATCAAAGTGACCAATCTTATGTAGGGGTTTCATATATTCATAACCACCTTGATTACACTTAAGGACTACATTCACCTAAGCCAAACAATCCTAGAGGAGATGAAGTAATTCCTAGACTAGGAAAGACCTCAAGGCCTAGAACCTCCTTAAAACCTAGAAAAGATACATCAAGGGACCATGGGGAGCACTATAGAAGCCATGGCGACTCTCCCAGTTTCTCATCTTCCTCTTCATCTTCAATGTCTAGTTTTGACAAAGATAAACGTAGGTATAGAGATTGAGCTCCACAACGAACTCTTGTTGGCTATTAAGAGAATGACATAGATCAAAGAGGTAGTTAAAATACCCTACAGGCATTGTAAGGAAAGTCACATCAAAAGGCTTGATATGAATAACATCCCTAAATTTGGGGGAGGCTATAATTCTAATCCACAACATCATTTGAAAGCCTTCCATGATGCCTATGTTTTACAGAACATTGAAAGTGGGTGGAAAAAGCTTAAGCTCTTTCCTAGGATACTAATAAACAATGCCAAAGTGTGGTATAAATCGTTAAAAAAAAATTCAATCCATCGGTGGTTGACAATGTTAGAACTCTTTAATGAGAAATACCAAACCTATGCAAGGGTGTCCAACCTAAGGAAACAAATCCAAGGATGGAAACAAGAGCAATATGAATCCTTGGATATGGCCCTAGATAGATACTATTCTTTACTAAATAAATGTTTAGGCCATGATTTCTCTTAAGAAGAACAAATTTTCACATCATAGATAGGCTTTGTAATGACATGAGGGAGATCCTTAGGATGTATGCTCTAGGTCAATTATACGAGCTACGAATCCATTAGATCTGAGAGCTAATTGAGCATGTGGAAAAAGAAGAAGGAGAGTTATATAAATGGGAGAACATTGAGAAATATCATTAGGGCCCAACCCTTAAAAACAAGAAGGCCCATATCTATGAAAAGGAAAAAGAGGTAGCTCTTGATGAGGTCATAACAAACTTTGTAATTGCCACAATCTCTTGATGAACTCTAGGTAAGGCTAGATAGGATGTTAGAGTGGATAAATGAAAATGCTACAACTTTCATAGAAACTGTAGAGGAGAAGGTAACAAAAAATGAATTAGGCAATCACAATAAATGAAGGAACTTTAGGACCCTAGTGGACACCGTTGGATGTTAGTCTTCATAGCCAAACACCTTGAGACTATGACTGTGCTACCTACTGTGCCTGTTTGTACACTGGGTACCTCCTCACCTTTTCTTTATAGTTGACTATGTTCCTCCCATTTTGGGGGGTGCCATCTTCCCTTTATCTTGCATTTTGTGCATGTTTCACATTTTTCATACACTTTTGGCATTTCACTTTTATTATTCACTATTCACACATCTATTTGCATGTTTGCACCTTCACTTTCACGCTTAAAACTTTGACTATGCTCACCCCCATGAGCACTATGGACACCAGTAATCACCTTAAAACATGTTTTATCATAACACTCATAAGTCCCAATTTGATCAACAAGACCATTCGAGGCATATTACTTCTATTTTCCAGTAGGCCCTTGTGCAGGGGCAGGCTCAAGACTATGCGACTGCAGACCTCTCGATGTCCCATTCCAACATCCAACATTTTTGGTCACTATAGTTTTCTAGTGCTAGAAGGAGGGCCTTTTCCATTTTCCTCTTTGGCCAAATCCCTTGGTTGTTTCCTTGCATGCTCTTTGTACTCTATGCAGTTTGGTCCCCATTGTTGGTTTCCCTAGAACCTTGCTTGACAACACCTGTGTTTACACTTAATTAAAATTCTAGGTCTCTAGTAGAGCATAGCTATTTTCAGTGTAGTGAGCATAGTTGGCTTTTAGCATAGTCCCAGAGGTAGCCATATTTTCAATGTGTTTACACTTAGTCATTTTTTCTACATTTTAGAGTTAGTTATTTTTCTGCATTCTCTACACTTAGCCTCTTGTTTTTGCAGTTTTTACATAGCCATTTTTGCTCCTTTTTTGCAAAAGCAACCTTTTGTATTTCTATTTGCATCATGAACCTTGAGCAACCCTTGACCTCCACTTTGGGTGCGAATGTGTTCTGGCTTGTATAGCAAGAGTTCCTGGTTGACATTCCTAGGGGTCTTGTCCTAGCATCAAGGTAGTCTCTCAAGTTGTGCAACCTACCTCCCAAGGTCATGGTGCTCAAAAATGACCAATATAACTTCATTTGTGCAAGGTTCCAAGTAGGTTTGTCTTTATATTGCCAAGAAATAGAGGCCAAATATAGTTATAAGCACATGCATCGTAATGGGAGGGAATCGTTCCCTTCTGACTTTGACTTTATCCTACTCACAGAAGACTACCAGTGAATGTTGGAGAACCTCATCTACAACATGGGCCATGAGGCAGGGATAGACTATGAGGAGCCACTCCATGAGAAGCTAGATGAATTTGAGGCTTAGTCTAAGCATGATAACCCATTCCATGCCTCATTCTAGTAAGCAACCTCTGCTATTCCTCCTCCGTTTTCCCGTAGTCCAGTGTCACTGCCTAGGTCAACACCTGTGGTGGAAACTCACCAAACGTAGCAAATACATTAGGATGTTGCCCTGTCCTTTAGCCTTCCCTTCAACATGTATTTTGTCATCTCTTCCCAGCTTGTTCAATCCATTCAAGCTATTCAGAATATTTAGGTCGCCTAGCCTTTTGCAGTAGCAACCATTATGTTCACGCAACCTTACATGCAACTACACACATTCCACCCTGATCGTATGTAACTCAGGCATCATTCATCCTTCTTGTTGCATCAACACCTTTTTCGATGGCCCAAACCACCAACTAGTGGTGGGGCTCAAGCACTATGTCCATGGCATAGCCCACACAACAAGCATCGTGCATGGTCACACAACCTGAAGGTAGGTTGTGGGTGACCTAGCAACCTTAGTGGGTAGCACAACTTGCACAACCCACCACCATGCCACCCAACTTAGATCAAGTGTTCTAGCTGATCCAAAGCCTTATTAAAGAGGCCTCCATCTCTTCATTGAAGGAATTGCTCATGAAATTCATTACATGCTTCAAATACAACTTGAAGCCTAAAGAAAACTTGGACCAATTGATGCAAGTGAAGTAAGGAAACCTAGAGCCCATGTAGAAATTCATTTAGTAGTGGAGAACTTTTCTTAATGAGATTTGTAAGCCTATCATGGAGGTCCACTTGCTAGCTATTTTTAAAGATGTAGTGAATGACTGTATCAATTCAAAACTATATTACATTGCCTCATAGTCCTTGAGCTAAGAATTTGGTCAAATCAAGAGCATCTAGGATGCAACAGAGGCTAGTAAGGAATTGGCCTATGTGGCCTACAAGAACCTACATGCAAAGAAGGAGAAAGATAAGGACAAAGGTAAATAAGCAACCATAACCATCGCATCGGTGGCCAGCGAGGCTAAGCTAGCCAATGCCAAACCAACGGTGAAGTCATTTAAGGCATTGGCCAACAACAAGGTGGCTAGCTCTAGCATTGCAATGGCCAACTAGCTTGCATTGTCGATGGCCATGGCAGTAGTTGTCACAAGGCCTAACTTTGAGCACAAGGATCACTCAAAGTATACACCATTTCTTATTACGTGGTTTGAGCTCTTGGACCAATTGCTTAATGCTGGACACATCTAGTACAAGTAGATGTCTAAGGACGCTCATAAGTGGTATGACCAATATTGTGAGCTCATTAAGAACCCTTTGGCCACACTGCCTAATGAGCCTTCAATTCCTAAGCACTTTAGATTAGACTGGTTTTATCAATATCACCAATTTCAAGATCCTAACACAGACTTTTGCATGGCTTTGTAGGATGACATCTAGCACATGATTGACAAAGGTGAGTTGGTCCTTGATACTACCAACCCAGTGTGCCCCTAGAACCAATCAATGGGGGTTTACAAGGATCCTCTAAATACAAGTGGTGTAAGGTATGTCATTAATGCCATTAGCATTGATGTTGATGCTGAATCAACATGCGAACCATTCGTGGTTTATATGCCTTTTGGCAACATTGAGGCCTCCTCGACATCAATTAGTTTGAGGATCCCTTTTGTCATCAGAGCATCACCTTGGGCACCTATAACACCCTTTGTGGTTAGGGACCTATAGCATGTTGTGGCAGAAATAGCCTAAAAACCCTTTATCATAAGGACATCACGATGTGTGGACTCCCCGCCTATTGGGAGTCCGGTGGTGGGCAATGCATCAGCTCCTGCTGACCTAAGACCTTGTCTTGAAAATGATACCAATAAGCAAACGAGATGGAAAAATGGGAGGCCTAATGAGAGCCTCATCAATCAGATGCTTAGGAAACACCAGGAGCAAAGGGCATTAGGCCCACCAAAGCCTATCCCATTGTCTTCCATACTAATGGCCCAGCCAACTGAAGAGGTTGCCACAACAAGCAGTCAGCCATGAAGAACTGAGGCTTTAAAGCAAAGCAACCAACAATGAAGCACTGAGGCTCTAAAGAAAACCAAGTAAAACAAGACCAAATCACCTCCATGAGAGATCTATCTCTTAGGTTGCATGGAGGAGGTGAAAACCAACACTAACAATAGAGCAAAAGATAGCAGAAAGGACCTCCTTGATGCATTGGCACAAGTCAAGTAGGCTTTAAAATAGAAAAATACAAATTTAAGCTTGTATGACCTCATGATGACTTCCTCCACCCATCATGAAGTGTTAGTGCACATGTTGACCTCCATTCCCATCACAAAGGACATCCAAGTGGATGAGCAATCCATCCACATTGTGTTGTGACTTCCTTCTCCATAGGAATAAAGTTCAATGCCCCTAGCATTTTGTGACGAGGCAATCAAGGTAGACCATGAGAAGGGTCAAGTCATTACCATGTCGATGTTCATAACTATTTACATGGAAGAATGTAGGATATGTAGGGTGCATGTTGATGACCAGGTGATAACCAATGTCATCCCATACACAGTTATTAACAAACTTGGTCTTACAAACTAGATTCAATGAACGAAGACAACATGCTTGAAGTTTTTCAATGGATCATGTGTTGTTGTAAGGAGAACTATCATGATAGCCTTCATGGCGGGGGAGTAATTCCCCACCATAGTTGATTTCATAGTCATTCAGGAGATGCTAGGTTTCAACCTAATCCTGGGTAGGCCCTGGTTAGCCTAGTTGTAGGCTATCTCCTCCCCAATCCATTAGGAAATCCACCTTCCATATGAAGGTGGAGAGGTTATCATACATGATGATAATGTAGCCCCTCTGACCATCAGCAACATCAATGTTGAACAAGGATAAGAGATAGAGTTCCCTGATGACATGCCTCTTGCAAATGACGAAGGTGAAAAATATGAAGTAGACTAACCCAAAGAGCCAATAGAAATCCTTGATTGTTCAGAAGACACTTGATGGGAAAAATTGCCCTTTGACATAGTTGATGAAGGTTAGGGTGATTACTATATTGTATCCTCTAGGCCCCATGCACCTCGTAACCCACATCAAATTAAGAAACAACTACATGACTAAGGTATCCCTTTAGTCCAATAGGTGTTGATCCCTACTTGCCCCACTTTTACATGCTTTGCTTGTTTGCATTTTTTATTGCATTTTACATCAGTTTGGTTGTTAACATTTTTTGCATCGTTTATTTTACATGTCCATATTTCCTCCACTTGTTTATTTTGCCAAGGTTACATTTTCGCCTAGTTGCTTTTAGTAGTTAGTTTACATATAAAAAATTCAAAATACATAAACATCATAAAATGCAAAAGTTACAAAAAAATGCCATGGCCTACCAAGGCTTAAGACTGGCATGCATGACCTACAAAGGCCTAAAACTAACAGCCTTTTTCCCTTTCTATTAGATGGCTTGGAATGGCCTAAAACTATCAGTGCAACTTGCCATGGCCCAAAACTGGCAACACTCTCCATCTTAAACACATGGCCCGAAATGGCCTTAAACTATCACTCGAGCCCAAAATGACCTAAAACTATCAAAACATTATCTACATACATGGCTTGAAATGGCCTAAAATTAGCAAATGCTTTGCATCAATGCATCATATTATCAACACATAAGACACAACAATACACATCATGTAGAAACAAATCCACTATATTCCATAAAAGAATAATGTTATATGACATGATCATCTACACTAAACTATGAAAAGATGCACAAAAATACAAAAAATTCCTAATGACAGGGCTACATTAGGATCTACCTATTCGGTGATGCTAGGTGGGGGTGGAGGCTCTTCTTCATTCGCTATGTTGTTGGGGCTCGTAGCATTGCCTGGTGCTTGTTAAAGACAACAACCATAAAAATCTGTAACTAATGTATAGTACACAACCTAACAAAAAAATAAAGATGTAAAAATAAAATACAAAACTAAATTGAGAGGGTCCCACATCGACCATGTCTAGAGATAGTCTATCAAGGCCCTTCCCTAAGTGTTGAAGGATCTCAACTTCTAATAACCATGTCCAATCCTCATGGCCAAAGTCAACACCTGCAAGGGTCTTGCCCTTGTCCATGGTAGTCCATGTCGGTGGTTGCATCGAAAAGGTGGTGGATGATGTCTCCCTTGAGGGCATCACAATCTCCTACTTCAAGGATCCACTAACCATTGTGTGTTGAGTGAACAACACAAAGGCCTAGCTCTTGCCAATGGCCTCAATGAACAACTCTAGACGATGGGCTTTAACAAACTCTTCTTTGAGCTGCTGTAAATATGCATCTTGCTCAAGCTTGTAGTGGTGCTTATGGTATTTTTGTATGTGCCCCCATTTACATACCTTAGCACTGAAGCTCTTCCACTCTTGGCTCTTTTGGACGAGTAGATGTATTTGAAACCTATACTCATTAATCTCTTAAGTGGCCTCAATTTTGCCCTGGAGTGCTAACTAGTACATGGAATAATTGATCTCTGTGGTCCACCAAGTACTATTCCCCTATGCTTGAGCTAATAAGAAATCATAATGGGACTAAGGGTTCTCATTCTTTGTGCTTAGGCTCACCATGGTCTCCTCGAGCTCATGCATGTGTTTCCATAGGTTCTCATTCGACTACCTGCAGGTCCATAATACCTTTGCATTGGAAAGCATGCACTTGCTAACTACCTCATACACATGGTGAGGCACCTGCTCCACCTTAGGGGGATACTTGGGGATGGCATCCATCTTAGCCACCCAGTTCAAATCCCAGTGAGGCTTAGAACTTGTTGGCACACAACAAGCACATCAACATTAGCCATAGATTAAGCACGAAATTGGTAAAGAAATTCAAAAAAAACAAAAAATACATACTAAGTTTAGGATTTTCTTACTATATGTAGTCCACCGTGTCCTCAACTATGCTTACCATGAAGGAAAATTTATCTAGCATCTCTACCCATGGCTTCATGTAGTGGGTAGGTGCCAATGGTGGATCGCTAGTAGGGAAATTTGAGGCTATAACTCAACACAATGCAATACTTAATAATTAAATAGCCAAAGATGCAAGAGCAAAGAGTGAAAGCAGATAGCAACTTAAAGCATTTACCTAGTAAGCCCTTAGGTGTTAGTGTAGGAGGATCTTCCAGCTGCACATTATCGAAGAGGCTAGCAAAATCACCCTTAGGGTGGAACAACCTCTCTACGTCAAACTACTAAAAGGTCTCAGTGGCCTTGTACAACTCCTCTCTACATGCTTCCTCCTTTTCAACTTAAGGGGGAGCCATCTCCACTACTGTTGTTGTTGTTTCTTCTTCAGTAGCCCTCTTGTCTAACTTACCAACATAGTATAGTAGCATTAGCATGATGTAAGAGAAGAAAACATAGAAAATTATAAATATAAAAATAAAAAAATCCAAGAAAAACACATCCAAGATGTGTCTACTAACCTACAACCATTGAACAGAAGGTGGCTATCTTGAGGTGGACTTTCTTGATGCCTGCTTGTCCAACCACAGGAGCAGCTTCCTTTGCTAGGTGTGGCCTCTTGATTTTTGTCTTAGAAGGTCCCACCATATCTGCAATGTATCAATTGGCCTTGCTTTCATCCCCAATGACCATTGGGGGGCACTCACCTACATTGTCATGAGAATAGTATGATCGTGACCTTGCTAGATGAGCTTTTATCATAACTGAGTACAACTCATCAATCCCCTCTAGGGGCTCTTGCACGTGAGTGGTTGTGAATAAGTGATTAACCTAAGACTTGAATAGCTACTTGCAATCTTGCACAACCCAATGCCTACTATCCTAGACTAGGAACTCTACAAACCTTCACATATACACTGTGGAGAATGTGAAGTGGACTTGAGACCTCACTTGCAAGTTGTAGCAAAGCATGGTGATCTCTGCTTGTAGTCCAGTGGTGATGAAGGAGGCCTAGTTAAATTTGATGCCCTCCTTTAGAACCTCCCTCATCACTCATGCTTGCTCCACTCTAAGGATTTTTCCTTGGGAGAGTAGCTTTGGAAAGGCATAGAAAGAGGATAGAGCTTTTGGACCTCAGGAACATGCATGTCTACAACCATGATGCCTTTGTGAGATTAAGTGGTTTTCAACCACTCCTCAATCTCCCCTTCATGGTCTACCTCTTTTCTAGACTTATCAATGACTAATGAGCCTTCAGTGGAAAGGCCAAAGAGGTTTGCAAAGAAAGCATCACTGAGGTCCAAGACCATCCTTACTTTGTGCACATGGGTGATGAAGCTGTAGGCATCACTATTCAAGGAGTCAATAATGGTGACCATCTCAGCCATTAGAGTGCTTGGGCTAAGGGCCAAGAAGAGGACCATCAACCTAACACATGTCAACTAACTAACCAATAGATTTGAGGCCTTATGGCATAACCAATGTTGTGCCCCCTCCACGTTACCATACTTCATTATGAGGGTGGCCTCGCTATAGCCTGTGGTAACCACTGTCACCTCTCCTAGAGCAATTGTAGCTAGAACATGAGCAAACACAACATTAGCATTATGCAAGGCCAAATCAATGAGTGCATGTGAGCAAGTAGTAAAAGCTAAGCGAAGTAAAAAATGCTTATGTGGAACGAATGATGTACTTGATGGAGGTGGTTATGAAACTAGCTCCCTGAAGTTGGGCTTGCCACCAGCCCATCCCTCATCAAGCCAACCATAGGTCATGCATTTCTCAAATTCCTTCAAGTACTAGGTAGGATAGCTCTTTAAGTCCTTCCTCACCTGCTCAATCATGGCCTCTCGAACGTTCAAACTAGAGGAGAACACCTCTAGGGTCGTGCACGTCAAGGCAAGAGCCCCTAGTTCATAGTGGAGCCCCTCATCATCAACTTTAAATCTAGTATTAAACATGATCAACTAGCAGCTAGCAAATATAGCATGGCTAATAGTAATAGAGCATAATGCAAAAAACATGGATGCATACCCCCCAACATAGTATATAGTTCCAAGTAGGTTTTGGAACATGGTATGCATGCGCATAGCAACAAAGAGGGTGTTGCCCTTATTATAATAAGAGAAATCTATCATGCCCCAGATCTTAGCTAGGGGATGAGTGCCCCTAGGGTCTTGCCTCAAACCACCTGCTCATCCATCACTGGTTGTGGGTTCATCATACATGAGCCTCAGTATGTCTTGATTGGCTCCAAGTAGTAATGTCTTGATTGGATCCAAGCAGTAATGTCTTGATGATGGTGGCTGCAGCCTCTTCTACCAGGTGTGACCACATGATCACATTGAACTACTATAGTAGGAATGCCAGGAACTTGAAAGCCCCTAACAAAAACCATATTGCTTGATGACCCAACTTCATATCTAGTGTAGGTATGTTAGGCATAGGCTCGCTCATGTAGCAAAAGATGCTAACAAGCTCCACAATGACCAAAATTGGCTTTAGCAATACTTTGGAATTACAAGGCAACAAACAAATGCAGTGTCAGTACATAACAGATGCATTTCATCAAAGACATTAATTTACATTTGGAAGAAATTAACGTAACATAGTGTAACTTAGAAAAATATCCTATGGCCCCTAGGCCCTGTGAGTATAGGATGTCAACATACACATTTGACATACTTGGTACTCATTAGGGTACAACATATTTAGCATAGTGTTAGCATTTTTTTTTGCATGTTTGCACATTTTACATTATCTTAGCTCATATGTTTGGCATCATAGTAGCTTTAACATCATTGGCATTTTTACATTTAGCAAATTTTTTTCAAAATTTTCTAACTTGGGGTAGTGTAGTTTGGAGTAGTCCAAAATTTTCTAACTTTGGGCTATGCTCCCTGTGAGCATAGCCCTTAAAAATAATAGCTCAAAGGAAAAAATTTGATTGCTGGCTATGCTCCTAGGGAACATAGCCCTAAAAATGATAAATGTTTTGCATAAAAAAAAACTATCTACCTACATTACATCCTTGCACCTCCTACAATTGTGGCCACTACCATGGTGGCTAGGCCACCATGCCTCACAACACTACCCTATCCTATGGTTTGCCACGACTCCCACCGCATGCCCTACCTTGTGGTAGTCGCAAACCTTGGACAAGGGACAATAAATAAATAAAAGGTAAGGATCCCTTGTTGTGGCCTTAAACCTTATGGGCAGTGGCCCCTCATCACTATTTCTTGACCCTCTATCTTCCCCATGCGTCATAGTAAAAACCCTCGTCACTATGTGTGCCCACCTTGCCATGAAATTCCAAAGGCTATGGTGGTGATGACCTTTGCCACTGTAGGGTGTCACCAACAAACCCTACACATAAGGACATAAACCCTCACTGTGCCAAGCCATGTTGGGTATCGCTTTTGTCCTTGCTTGTCCCCCCATGGTTAAAATAAATATAAAGAAAAAATGAATTTTTATTGTAGACCCTCATCCCTGCCCTATGCAAGTGAAGGATCACAAAAAAAAAGATTAGAAGAGCTACGATAACAACCTGTTGTACCTTGGCTATGCAAGTGACAACCCTAGGTCCATTGCTAGAAGCCTAACCTCTTGCCTTGTGTGCCAACAACAAAGCAAGATTTCCATGAGCCTATAGCTTACCATGGCCAACACAATGTGAACCCTCACCAGGTAGCACATAATAAGAAGAAATAAACAAAAAATTGCAAATCATGAAACCCTCTACACTAGACATGTTCCCTCCCCTGCTGCATGGCCATAATGACCATAGCGACAATGGTCCCTGCCATGGCAAGCCAAACCTATATATCTCCAAAAAATGCGTAAGTGTGAAAGCCCAAAGGGGAAGAAAATAGCACGAAGGGGGCAAGTGTAGAGGCATACCTGGGGGTTAGCAGTGCCCTCTTCTCTCCCATGCATGCCTATGGTAGGCATTCCAAGACTTGCTCTTCCTCCTCCACATTGGCTAGGCTAGGGTGCTAGCATCCACGTTGGTGCAACATCTCTAGTAGACTACGCTCTTACAATTGCACTATGCTCTAGAAATTCATTTTCACTTTTGACAATGATAGATTTACCAAGGGTAAAATGCACTTGTATACCCCTAGGGACCTATTGCTACACTCAACAGTGTCAAGCATAGTTGGGATGAGCATAGTCTCTAGAGTTAGAAAAATTTTAAATTTTTCTTGCCACCTAGTGGGCACCTAACCCAATTTTGCTTCTTCAATACATCAAACCTTACTCTATGCGATACATTTAGCATGTCTCCATCTACTACAACATTAAACTGGCACATAACCATCCACTATGACGTTAAACTAGCATTCCATCCATCCGCTACGACATTAAATTGGCACATAACCATTTGCTACAAGGTTACGATAGCACATAATCATCCACTACAATGTTAAACTGGCACATAACCATTATCTACAATGATAAATTGGTACATAATCATCTGCTAATGTTAAACTAGCACATAACCATCCACTACAATGTTAAACTAACAACCTCATGGCTTGTTGAGGGCCAAAACTGGCCCATGCATCCCTTGCTTCTTAACCTCATTTGCACACTTAAGAAAAATTTTATTGCATTGTTTTCTTTTAACTGTGCATATTGCTCTTATTAAGATAGGTGTAGCTTAACATTTCTTTGGTTGTTTTTGTAGGATTATTATAAGATTCACAACATGTCTATGTATGAGTGTCTTCATTCACTGCTGGTCCTCACCAAGCCACATGGTGATCTTACACGATGCATCGATTTGCAATGCCTAAACCTTGAGCCCATAGCCAATGAGAAATATATAACATCCATAGAGGCACCACTAGACTGGCTAGACCATCTAGTTAAGGCTCTAGATCTAGAGGTAGGTGATGTCATCGAGGATCCCCTTGTTGAAGTCCCTATAGCAACATCTAGTGGTGAGGTAAAAACATTAAAACTTAGTTCTTTGTTGGAACCTCAACATGCCCAAAACATCAAGGCATTCACATGGTCTTACGAAGACATGCCAGGCCTAGATCATTATGTAGTGTAGCATAACATAATCCTCAATCTCGACATGAAACTAGTTAAGCAAAAATCCTATAAGGTTAGGCCTAAGGTGGCGTTGGTAGTCTGTGATGAAATCATCAAGCTCTACAAAGCTAGTTTCATCGGAGCTATTGACTACACTACCTAGGTCTCCAACATTGTCATTATTCCTAAGAAAAATAGAAGTATACACATTTGCATAGACTTCTAGGACCTTAACAAGGTAACCATTAAAGATAACTTTTTGTTTCCTAGTATTGATCAATTGATCGATACTACAGCTAGTCATGCCTTGTTGTCCTTTATGGAAAGGTTCTTAGGATACAATCAGATTTAGATCAACCCAGAGCACTAGCTTAGTACTACCTTCATGACCCCTTGGGATACCTTTTGCTACACCATGATGCTCTTCAGACTCAAGAACACAAGAGTGACTTATTAGCAAGTTATGATGTATATCTTTAGTGATTACCTATTAAGTCTGCTCAATGATTACATTGAAAATATAGCAGTTAAATCCAAGGCATTACACAATCACATATATGACTTAGACCTTGTGCTCAAACATTGCTTGAACCATGAACTTAAGCTAAATCTTAAGAAATGTGTCTTTGGCATCAAGATGGGTTGCATGTTAGGTTTCGTAGTATCCGAAGCAAGCATATGTGTAGACCCCAATAAGGTTAAAGCCATCACCAACTTAGCACCACCGACTAACCTTAAGGAGCTATGAGGGTTACAAGGTAGATTATAATTCATATGACGGTTTATCACATGAGTGACCAACAAGTTGCAACCAATGCAACATTTGCTCAAGAAGGGAGTCCACTTTGAGTGGATGACTCAATGGCAAGTAGCATTTGACAATCTTAAATAGGAGCTGGCTCAACTTCCAATGGTCTACCCTCCACAAGGAGATAAACCATTTTACATCTACCTTGCTACCTTAGATGTCCATCACTTCTTTGCTTTGCCAAAAGTGGGATGATGGTATTGAGGTCTTTGTGTACTACCTAAGCCATGCATTAGTGGCCTATGAAGCAAAGTACAACAATGTGGAAAAGACTTGTCTCACCTTAGTCTTCGCACTTAAGAAGTGAAGGAATTATCTTTTTCGTAGTCAAGTAAACATCATCTACAAGAGTAATGTACTCTAAGCCATTACAATGAATATCTATGAGAGTAGTCACAATGCATGTTGGAAAGCAGTAACTATGGATTTTGACCTACATTACATTACGCAAACATAAACTAAAGGTTAAGAAATAGCTACACAACTCATAGCTTCTCCAATCAATGACCAAGCAACGATAGATCTAGAATTTTTGGATGAACATGTCACTAGCATAAGATAAGTGCTTGAAAATTCAAGGAATTTTTGCACTTTTATGATGCTTCAACCTCCCAAGGAGGTAGTGCCACTACTATAATCACATTCCCCTCTAGGGAGATCGGACCCTCTGTGCGTATCGTTTCATATTTCCATGTACTAACAACGTGGTGGAGTACAAAGGTCTTCTTTGGGGCATCTTAGTAGCTCATGACCTAGGAATACAAAACCTAGTGCTCTGAGGTGATTTTTAACTGGTTATCAACCAAGTCACAAAGGTTTACACTTACAAAGCCCAACACTTAAAGCCTTATTGCAACTTGGCAAAGTACCTACTCAAGCAATTTGCAATTGCTAACATTTAGCATATCCCCTGCAACAAAAACTCCATTACCAATGCATTAGCTATGTTACCCTTAAGCATTGCACTTGAAATGTTTCATGCATTGCCCACCATGGTGGCAAATTGCATTGTGCCTATCATGCAAACAACTGACATTGCATCCATTTTCATAGTAAGCATGACCTAGGCAGTAGAGTGGTATGATGACATCAAGTTGTATCTTTTATAGGGTGAACCTCTGTAGCATCTAACCATTGACCAAAAGGATGTACTGTGAAAGTGATCATGGTAGTACATCATTGTAGGTGACAGCACATTGTGCTAACAATCCTACGATTGCATACTATTAACATGCATTAGCGAGCAAAGTGCAGGTGATTGTGGAACAAGTCCACAAAAGACTCTACGAAGGCCACATAGGACCCTAGGCAATGGTGGAAAAAATTAGATGCTTAGGCTACTACTAGCCTTACATGGAGCATGACTATGTTTCCAAGGTCAGGACATGTAACAAGTGTTAATGACATGGTAACCTCATGCACATGCCACGTACTAAGCTGTATACAATGCAGATCACATGGTCATTCCAATGTTGGGGGTTGGGCATCATAGGACCTATAACACCTACATTCTCTGTGGGGCATAGTTTCATTATAACTAACATTGAGTGTTTTATGGAGTGTGTTGAGGCTATTTCCTTTAGGAGAATAAGATCACAGTAGATTTGCAAATTTATACTTGACAACATAGTGTCCTGTTTTGGTCTACCCATGACTATAGTCATAGACAATAGGCCACAGTTTAGCAGTGCTAACACTAAAGTTTTTTGCAAATGCTTTGGAATTAAACATTCCTTTCGTTACCCTACCACCTGCAGGTGAATGGCCAAGCTGAGGCCACAAACAAAGTCGTCATTAATCTTCTAAAGAAGATCCTTTGCAGCAGGCAGTGATGGCATGAGTAGCTAATCTATGCACTCTGGGCCTACCACATGATACAAATAACTGCAACAAGTAAGAGGCCATATAGTTTATTTTTTGGGTCTGAAGCCATATTGCAACCACATACATAGTTTGCATTTCACTCCCTTACTATCCCTTAGTTCAGCTCCTTGACATGCCCCTTATCATCCTTTCCCTTAAATATACCATTTTCCTTAGCACTCTTAAGCATGGGGAAGCGATGTTTAGTCAGGCACTGATGAGTGATGTTGGTGCCGAGCTTACTATGGTGTTTTGTGTTCTATGTCGATGTCTCTCGGGACACTCCTCTAGATGTTAATAAAGAGGGGCTAATAAAACACCACCAAATTTAAAGCTCTCGAGTCTTAACCAAAGATTTGGCTAAGTGTTAGAACTTGGCAAATTTTGTCTAAGTGTGGAGACTACACTCCCATTGTTGGGACTACACTCTAGATCATAGTTAGCATAGTTGAAACGGATAGTCCAAACTTGCAAAATTTTTCAAAGTGTTAACAATAGTTGCAAATTTTTGTAAGTGTCCTAGCTACGCTCTCCCCCTTGTGCTATGCTCTAGAGCATAGCCAGCGTAGTCAGCCTTGAAATGACCAGTTTGCAAAATTTTCTCTAAGCACCAAGCCAAAGGTTGCTGAGCATGTATGGGATGGATGAAACAGTTTGGAAAATTTTCTAACTTTTGGTGCTACACTTCCTACTATACTCTAGAGCATAGCTAGCATAGTCTACATGAAAGCAATAATTTTGCAAGATTTTTCTTAGTGTTTGAGCTACACTCTCCTTGTTAGGACTACACTCTAGAGCATAGTTAACATAGGTAGCACTAAACTTCACTTTTTGTAAGATTTTCCTAACCCCTTGGGCTACACTCTAGAGTGTAGCTAGTGTAGCCATGCGAAACTACCTTCAGAAGCCTCTAGAACTTAGCACTAGCTTGCATCTCAGCATTAACACTTCTCTGGCAAGAAAGATTAGTAACTTGCATTTCTTTTACATCCTCCCATTTGCCCCAAAATTGTACCTACACTCAACGCCACTTAGAAAAGTGGCAACGTAGTCCTAGAGAATAGTCTCCAAAATTGTATTATTTTGCATTATTTATAGGTACCTTGAGGTTTGTTCAGCACTCTCACATGTAGTCTTGGTAGCGTAGTCAAAGTCTGGTAGTTTCACAGGGTTCATTGAAGCACACTAGCAAAATGCCATTTGAATCAATGGGAGTGTAGTTGGGGTTAGCATAGTCCTAGCTACTCTACCACGTGGTGCTTGATCTGTGATTCACACTAACCCTAACCCTATATATACCCCAACGTCTCATGTTTTAGTGGTTGGAAATTTCATTTAGTAGTTGGCATTTTGGCATTCTAATTGGAATTTTCAAACACTTAACTAGCAAATTTGCTTTCCAAGCACCCTTGCACCCAAGCACACTTGGCACCTTAGCAAACTTTAGGATCCTAGTGGACACCATTGGATGCCACCTAGCACATCACATACCATTGAAGCCCAAAGGACACTGTAGTAGTTAACCTGGTAGGCTTAGACTTCATGGCAAACATTAGTCTTCACAACCAAACACCTTGAGACTATGACTACGCTACCTAGTTGCCTATTTGTACATCACGTGCCTCCTCAGCTTTTCGTTATAGTTGACTACGCTCCTCTCGTTTGGGGGGTGCTATCTTCCCTTTAGCTAACATTTTATGCATGTTTCACATTTTTCATACATTTTTAGCATTTCACTCACATTATTCACTATTCACACATCTATTTGCACATTTGCACCTTTGCTTTCACAGTTAAAACTTTGACTATGCTCACCCTTGCGAGCACCATGGACACCACATAATCACCTTAAAACACATTTTTTCATAACACCTGTAGGTCCTAGTTTGATCAACAAGATCATTCGGGGCACCTGGCTTCTATTTTCCAATAGGCCCTTACATGGGGGTGGGGTCAAGACTATGCAACTGTGGACCTCTTGGTGTTCCATTCCAGCCTTCGACATTTTTGGTGGCTACACCTTTCTCACAAGGTAATCATAGATAGTATTATAACCAATCATACTATCCTAGGGAGACTTATTACCAACCTCAACATTGTCATCAACTATAGTGGCAAAACCCATAGTTGTGGGTGAAGCCATCTCCAAGCCAGTCTTACCCTTACTACCAGCTGAAATTGTACAGATGTTATATTCAACAACTTGTTTCTCCAACTAGTTCTACATCCTCTACTTCAGATCGCTTCTACCACTCTCCTAAATATCATCACAACATGACATCTTCTAAAGGATCAACACCTCACACCTCTCACCCTCCATCATATCCTCAATATTCTCATACTTCCCTCCATCATATGTCACCACCAACAACATAGGAAGGTTCAACACGACAACATCAATGAGAGAATGTGACTTGTGCTGCAAACATGCTTAGAAATGATAATGCCAATAGATCTTCACCACAATCTCAAAAATTTCCTTTGTTTATGATGGTCTCCATGCATAAGCACAATGCTCATGGACCTAATAACTCATCTAAAGTAGCATAATGCAAATCATGTGCAACACCCTTCCTTTCACAACCAATGTCCTTTGATGTTACACAAAGGCCAACATCCATTGTTACTCCAACACGTAACAGAAGCAATGAATTTAGCACTATGCAGAGACAAAAGAATCCATGCATGACCTCTAATAGTAAAGGGTGCAGTTGTGGGCCAAAAATTCAAATATTAACACAACCCACAAATAAGTTTAGGAGCAGGTGTATGAGCAAAAACTAGTCTACACAGTAGCCACTAAACCAGAGACACCCAATGCTTGAAAATGAGAATATAAAACTAGTTCAAATATGCATGGAGGAAGTTGATCCACTTGTTAGTTCTAAACTTAAGAAAATGGGCTAAACAAAGGACTTAGATGCATATATCTTACACTTTGATTATACACCGAAAAAGGATATTAAACATGGAGACTTGAGAATTAAAATAGAAAATCAAGAAGAAGAAGCACATACATTTGGATCCCCCAACATAGAAATACCTTCAAGTCCAAATGACGATACATATCTGAATGATCCAAACACGACTATCACCAATGTCAAATGTGCTACCACATGATTAGTTAAATCAGTAATAGTGATAGATGAAAAACTAGTGGTGTATAACCAAGGGGTTGTGTAGTTTATCTCCAAAATTTTTTGCCATAAGATTAGTCATGGGGAAGATGCTCCATTTTGGTTCAAGAATTAATAAGTGTTTTTCACCTTTTTTGTTTTATAATTTTTTTATCATTTTCCTATTTCTTCCAAAATTTTGTCATTCATATGTTTTCCATTTCTTAATATTTTCTTTTTCTTTATACTTTTCTCTTTTCTTGAGTCATTATCTTTATGTTTAATGAATGTATTCCATGTTTTTGTTAATAATATTGCCAAGACATGATACAAAAGTCAATACTAGGTGTTGGGTTTTTGTGTTGTACTACCAAGATGAATGGGTAAGCATTTGTGTAAAGTAGTGAGACCACCTCATCCATCCGTCTAGTTCTCTAAATAAAAGGTCTTTTTCATGAAAACAATTTGGTTCTTCATTCATGAAACTAACATTAATTAATGATCATTGTACCTTGAAGAAAGAGGGAATGACCAAATGGGAATGGCAAAGGATTTGACCTCAAGGAAACTTGTTGTGTTCTCTTCTTGAATTCCTTCATGTGATTTATTACTCCTCTTCGAACATATCATCACTCCTCTGTCGACTAATAGTAGGAAGCTAAATGTCTTTTCATGGTGTGGTTCCCATAAAAAAAGCAAGAAAAGAAAAAGAGAGAGAGAAAAAAAATAATGGAAATTCAAAGCACACCCCTTAAACACAATAACAAACTACAAGCATTGGTTATGGGGCTAGAAAGACATGTTACCCATGCTTGAAGGTGCCACTCTAACTAAGGCCCTTCCTTCATTCTCTTTTTGGAGTGATGATTATTATTTGAGGTGGTTGTGGACTCATGATGGTAGGTAGGAGGGAACACATCAATGCGAGGTTATTGCTCATGGTATGAACTTGGTCTAAACTTGGACAGAAGGTATGTTGATAATTTTAATCACATTTTTCATAAGAACCTATTGTGGACATGGTCAGGTACCTTACATCCCTATCTTTGCAATCCCTTCTCATCCCATTATTCACCTCACTGCTACATGCGATTATGAGCCTTTTGGTTTTGTATAAATATAGTACAACACCCAAACCACGGCAGTTGTGTGTTGTTTGGAACAAAGGCATGGTCTACATTTAACTTCTTGGGTGTCCATGGACATCTATAGCAATGGTTATGCAAGGGCATTATGATAGGAGCTTACTTTGGGGAGGACCCACTTGCATAACTTTTGTTGATCATGGGTTTGAACTAACCTTCACATCTTCTAGAACATCAATGAAAATTTCTCTAGATTTATACATAATTTTGGGATTACTTTTCATCACTTTCAATTACTTTTTTACTTTTTCCTACTTTTCTATTAAAATATCCTTTGAGTTCAATATTTCATGGCCATCTTTTGAATCAAGACTTTGGTTTTAATTGTTTGAAAACTTGTGTGCTTCCAGAGTTATGCTTCTTAGTTGTGGGGGCTAGGGATGTTCACTTTGAAATTTTTCTAACAGCCTATTTTTGAACATCATGCTAATTAATAATAATTGATCAAAATAATGTGAACAACTTAATGATTTTAGTTACCTCATAGCCTTGGGCATAGTATGCTATCACCCCCTTGTGCTTAAATGAAAAATAAGGGATTCGAAAAGGGTTATTTATTAAGGAAAATTTACCAAAACTAATGTTGATCCTTTGGTGACTACAGGTGATGCTAAAAGAAATGCTTAAGGAAGGTCTTTTACTAGGCATGGAAACAAAGCCAAGAGAGGAACAATGGAGGATATGTACATGGACAAATCATAGCACATACAAGATAGAAACTCAAGCATCACATGTTTACTAGATCCATGGGACGATGAGAAGAAATTTCAATTCATCCTTCAAGAATGTTCCACATAACTAGAGAAGCATTGGCATAATAATCTATGTTGCAATGTCTACCACCACTAGTGAAAACAAAAATAATCATCTTCAATAGATTCTTGAAGACCTCTACAAATTTTGTAATCTTCAAAGTTTGTCTAGTATTTTTGTCACTCTGTCATTTTGTATGCATCCACTCAAATAAAATTTTTTAATGTGACACTTAAAGTTAGTTAGTAGTTAGCATCAATCAATAATCCCATCATTCCAAATTTTTTGTAAAGAAAGCTCAATCCTATCCTGTTAACTCAAGGATGAGCTTTTATTTAGTCATGGAGACATGATGAATCATCAATTGGCTAAGATATCTAACAAAAAGTCAATTTTTGGTTGGCTCCAATATCTTAGCCTCAATATCTTAGCTCTAATATCATAGCCCCAATATCTTAGCCCTGATATTTTGGCTCCAATATTTTGGCTTTGATATCTTTGCCCTAATATCTTAGCTCCAATATCTTGGCCCCATCAACTAGGCTCCTTCGACTAGGCCAAGTCGATGCATGCAATGATGCATTAACAAGGCCCCGTTGATGTCGTGTCTATTTCTGCCCATAAATACATATCCTCCTACTGTGTGTTGACATTCTTTGGTTAATAGAGTAGCCAAACTCTTGTAGTTTTATTTTGTAGTCTTAGAGAATAGTCATTGGGTGCACACAGTGTTAATCTAAGTTAGTTGTACGACATCTTATTTGAGTGGCAATGTACCTAAACACATTTCATGAATGGTAATAAGATTGAGATTGATTCGTATTCATTACAATACTTTGACTTAGATTAAATTTACTTTTCATGTAATTTATGTTTCATGTAGTTAGTTAATATTTACATTTCCATGCATGTTAATAAATTGGCGGAATGAGCATGACTATTTTTAGAGTGTAAACACATATTTACTTGGTAATCCCAACAACGTTATTTCTTGGTTCGTCCAGTAGCATAGCACTTGGTAATCCCAGTAGTGAATATGTGGGTTCAATGTGTGTATGACAAGTTGTGAATGGACACTCATTGCCCATAGGCTAGTTTAGACTTTACTTTCCATTGTTAATTAGTTTAAACAAATGATTTCTTTGTCGTTGTTAGGAGTAGCATAAGGTTGAAACAACATCAAAAATCTTATGCCTCACTTTGGACTAAACCATACATGACGAAGCTACCACTAGTCCAAGTGGGAAGATAATGAATTACAATCAAGACATAACTGTTGGCGACCGTTTGGGAC
>MNCI01024723.1:484655-519748 GCA_015680685.1 Gnetum montanum
TTTCATAAAAAATATAATATAATATCCAGCTTATTGGTGGTAGCGGTAGTTAATTTATCTTTTCTGTATCTCTGATAATTGAAATTTAAATTTGGTGATGGCCGGAAATATGAGTCTGAAGGTGGAGGCACCAATCCTACAACTGCCAGCAACTAATTCAAATTATCTTCTTCGGCCAAAAATCGTTACCAACAACTGCCATCACAGGAGAAGACTTTGCCGCCACGTTAGGAAACGTTGCCATGTGTTCCGTAAGAATCTACAACTGTTGTAACCTTTGCCTCTCAAAAATTCCCTTCAGGTTTTGATGATTATACGATTTGATCATCACTTCGAATATTTTCACTGCCTTCTGTCTATGATAACTGGTAAACTGTCTGGCTTACAAAGTTTTCTTCCAACATTTGGTACAGATTCTTCAAGCAATGTCCACAAGGTATTTTAAGGCATTTTCCGCTGTTGCGGATGAAAACCTAAATTTTTTCATTGCGCGAAATAGGCATCTATTCTTCTGAAATCCATCTCCTCAATAATCCATCTTCTGAAATAGCCATAAGTGTCTCTGCTGAAATCGATGATGTGCTCGCTGCGTTCTGCCCTAAACTAGCCTGAGTTCTTTCTGCACAGCCTGCACGTGATTACTGCCTGAAACCCCCTCAATACAGCTCAGTCGTGAAAGAAGGGCCTCCCACGCGCTCCATGAACTTAGGTTCACTGTTTTCGGCATCCAGCGAGTCGGCTACGGCTGCGTTCGGCAACATCAATTCATAAATCCGGCTAATGTGTGAGCGCAATTCTGAATGGGCACAAGCCGATGTATTTGCCGGTGATGCCCAAAAACCACGGCATTCAGTTTTGTATTTCAGATTTTCTATTTTTTTCTCTGGCAACGTTAACAATTGGCTTTTTGACTTACGGAAATTTGGGTTGATCTGCAACACAGAAACCTTCACATCCTTTGATAATTTAAATTTACAGAATTCAAAACCTATTGGTAGTCCGTTCGTTAGGTCCTTCACTTGCTTCCAACTCTTAACTAATTCTTGATAATCCATTACCCATGGTGTTGTCTATTTTGCCAATATTAATAGGGAGTATGGTTTCTTGTGGTAAATAATCACCTCCTTTGTTTGTTATTCCAGTCTTCACTATAGGAAATAATTTGGCATTTTAATTTTACTTTCCAAGAAGGCTTCAACATCAAGATTATTTACTAGTGGATTGCTTCTCCAAAAATACCCATCAACTCACAATACTAAACTGCAAATTTACAACTAGGGATTGTGCTAATTTTGAATAAAATATTCCAACTGTTCTATGTAATGGCCAAATGTGCCAACAATAACGATCTAAATGCCACAACTAGTCCCATCTATGTAATTTGATTGTCTTGTGCATGAATGCTTGTGATTCATATGGTTGGATGTAGGGGTTACCTAGTCACTCATCAACTTTACTTTAATGCATTTAATTAATTAATTCATAGCTATAATTAAATCATATAAGTATGACCATCTTGAGCATACACTTAACACTTGGTAATCCTAGTAGCACTTAAATGCTTGGTAACCTGTTAGCATTGTAACATGTTTAGGATGTGTACGAGAGATGGGAGTGGATGCTTATGTTAGGATTAGCTAAGAATTAATTAGTTATTAGATTAACTAAGCATTGAAATACTTTATTTTAGGCACTTAGGTGATTTAAATAGTAAACATAAAATGATAAGAATCATATGCCTTAGTTACACTTAACCATACACTTGCACTTTACAAGTGAAATTGAGAATACAACAATCATGTTCATTAGATTCACTACCTAGACCCAGTGTACTTAGATAGTTAAAGTCTATGAAATTCAACCAAATCACTTAGTGAATGCTAGTGATTCATATGGTTGGCTATGCTTGCTTGCTGTGCATCATTGGCATCGTTGCCAAGGACTTTAGTTAGCTACGTGTGCTATCTAGAAGTTAGTGAAATTATTTAATGACATTGTAATGAACTTGAAAGTTAGCATCATTAAGAAAAATAATAATAACAACAAGAGCACATTATTTTTCTTCCAATCTAATATGACTTCTTTTCATAAGGAAGATTCTTTGCGATTGTACGAAGGTGAATCCAATCAACAAAGGCATGAAGAGTCAAAACCATGAGTGCTAGACTTCACCTTTATCCTACATTAGGATGAACAGCTACAGTAGAGGGACATGGAGGACAACATTGTGTTGTTGCCCAATCGATCAGTTCCTACAAAGTTACTTCAAACTCTCATAAAATTTTGCATCTAATAGCTCAATGCTAAATATGTTGTGTAGGATCATGACCATTTGGATTATCATCCCACTAAGGCATAATAGAAGAAAGATTAGCAATAGGAAATGCGCTATGAGGTGTCAAAGGGGAAATGGTTCACAAACCCCTTGTTCTTACTGGGCTAGAAGAAAGGTGAGGATCCATTCTCTGGGATTTCTCTAAAACACTAACTCTCCTCCCTTCTTATTTGATGAATAAAGCCCTAACTAGAATATACAATCCACTGTAAACAATCCTAGTTCAGGGAAGAATGGGTCCCATGACCATGGGGGCTCCAAAGGAGGGAGTTAAGCTAGGAACTAGGACAAGCACCAACATAGAGATAGACATGGTGAATGAAACCCGTGACCTAAGGAGAGGGAGTAGTAGGCATCATGCTAGTGTTGGCTCTCCTCCCTCATCACCTTTGACATCCTCATCTTCTTCCTCCTCTAGCTCCAATTGAAGCTATAGAGGATATGACCATGATGTAGGTGACCACAAGATAGAGATGATCATAGAGCCTACCAGAATAGTAGAAACTAGGGATGTGGGTAATCAAGGGAGGCCTACCACCATGAAAGAAGGAATAATAGAGGACATCATAGGCATCATGGTCGTCATCGAGGCTATGACTATGATGAGCCTTTACTTGTAACAAGGAATATGCTGCACATTGTAGAGGTTGTAAGGATTCTAATGAGGCATGTAAAAGATAGCTAAATCAAACAATTAAATATGAATAATATTCCAAAATTTGAAAGGGGATACAAGTCAGATCCAAAAAATCATCTTCAAGCCTTTTACGATGCATGTGGCTTGCATAACATTGAAAATGAATGGAAAAAACTAAAGCCATTCCTAAGGGCACTTATTAAGGAAGTTGAAAGCTGGTGCTAGTTCTTTGAACCAAAATCAATCAAACGATGAAGTACAATTCTTGAACACTATAATCATAAGTATCAAATGTACTCTTGAGTATCTAATTTAGGAAGCAAATCCAAGGGTGGAGACAAAGAAAACATTGACTCCTTGGATTCGACCATGGGCAGATATTACTCTCTGTTGCATAGGTGTCTAGGCCATGGATTTTCTGAAAGGCTTGTGATCCATTTTCCAACAAGAAAGAAAAGAACCTTTTTAGCATTGTGCTAATTTTCTTAACCATTGGTTTGGAAAACCAAATTTTTTAAGCACTGCATCCATGTAGGTCTAAGAAATTTTATAATAAACCTTACTGATATTCAATTTTATAATAATACTAGGATTCTTTTGAAATTAAGAAGAATGAAAAATTTATTACATGAGAAGCACTTGGTTTAGAATGTGCTTGACTAAAATAAAACCAACTTATCCATGAGCAATAATGGAATAAAAAATATAGCTATTTTGATTAGCCAAAAATTTGGAGATGATCTTATATAAAGTAGTATAGAGACATATAGGTTTAAAATACTTGATATTAAAAGAAATTTTTCTTTAAAAAAAGAAAAGAAATCTAAGTGACATTTAGCTCATGGAAAATAGAATCTTTTCACAAAAATTCAAAAATAATATTACAGAGATATCATTTTCAACAATATCGCAATATGCTTTTAATAAAATCAAATGGACATCTATCAAAACTAAGAGCCTTATTATTAGTCATACTATTAACTTTAGTAAATACATCATATGTAGAAGTTGGAGCAGTAAGAAAATGAATGGTACTAAGAGAAAGAGAAACATCCAAAGAGCTAATAACCTTACCTAGTAAAGAGTGGTAAACCTTAATATCATATCTCAAAAGGTTATGATAGAATTTAATTATAATGTTGGAAATCTTCATTAAATCATTAGTAATATGACCATCTTCCTTTTCCAAATGCATAATTTGAGACTTCATAAATTGAAAAGAACCATACTAATAAAAAAAACAAGTATTAGAATCACCTTCTTTCAACCACTTAAACTTTAATCTTAGTTACTAATATTCACATTACCTTTTTGTATCTTATTCAACATGCAAATAAAATCTCATTCATGCTTCTATCTAATCTAAGATCAACTAAACAAATCAATCTCTTAATGTCTTGTATTAATTTGAGATAAGAATTTCTTTTTTCTTCTAGTCCACTAAGAAGGATTTTTCTAGCATCATTGCATAACTGCTAAATGAACCCACCTAAACTTTTGTAATACTTTATATTAAATTATACCTAGAAAAAAAATCATTCTAGCATGAAATAAGAATTTCTTGCAATTGGGTCAAGTTGATCTAGTAATTTTACAATGAAAAAAAATGATTTGGAGATGACAACATTAGTAGAAAGTAACAAAGGCCAAGGATCAAAAAAAGTACAAAGAAACCTTTTAATTGTGACTAAAGAAAAAAGTCTAGTCCATGACATGGAAGATAAAAACTTGTTCAACTTACAATAAACTCTAACTTAACCAGCTTCCTAAGTAGTCCATGTAAAATAACCAAAGGATGGGAAAATCATAAAGTTTCATATTCTTAATAGCTTTTGCAAAGGGAGAATGATGTAGAGGGTTCCAATACCCTCCTTATTTCTCTTTGGGATGAAGCACCAAATTAAAACCCATAATAATTAGAAAGGAATTTGAAATATTTTAGAAAAGAAAAGGAAATTGTTGCTAGAAAGAACCATGATCATGATCTTTGACTAGCCCATACACACATTAAAATTGATGTGGGAGTCCCTACAATGTGAATATCTATAGAGTGAAAGTCAGACCATAAAATAGATATAAAAACTATCTACCTCTAAATAATGCATAAGCCTATAGATCTACCAATAGTCAATGAAAAAAAAAGCATTTAGAAAAGAGTTTCTAAGAAAAATAAATACTCTAAACATCATTTAGCTTCATCTCTTGAAGTTAGGAAAAATCGACTTGATTCAATTTGAGCAATGGTTTTGGTGCATTTTCATCAAATTAATGGATGATGTAGATCATTGTGGTCTAGATTTCAAATTAGTAGGGAATGATGATTGGGATTCAAAGGATGAAGATAATATTGATGAAAACGTCTAGCAATTAAATTAAGGAAAATGGTCTTGGAAAATGTATTGTCAAAGAAATATTCTACAAGATAAAGCTTTTGTAGGATGAATTGGTATAGAGATTTAGTTCTTTCAAGTCTAGTAAATGATTTAATCATAAAATTCTTGGGCAAAAAACTTTTACGTTGCAAAAAATATTTGGAATTTTGAATATTTTAATGTTAACTGATGTTTCCTCATGATGTCCCACCTTAAATGGTATCCTTTTCTCTAAATATGAAAGTAGTTACTCTAAATAAGGTAGAGTTTTCCAAGTGGTGAACTACCAATTTTTAACAAAACCCCATCAATTGAAATCTAATAAAGATTTGGTAGTCATAGTAAGTTATCTAGAAGCACTACAAAAATGACATGGAGAAGTTTTATCCTCCAATGGTACATGAAGATTATCACATGGAACATAAGAGGAATTCTCACCCTCTCTCATCAATAAAGCATCAATTTTAATGATTTTTAAAAGTTTTCCTTTGTTATTTTTCACATAAATCACCAAAAAAATTAATAGATAAGATCATCCATTAATGGTCATCATCATGTCATCAGTCTATCCTAAAGGAAAAATGATGGATTGGTCTACAAGCTCTAAATAAATATTACTTTCTCATTGGGGTTAGGTTCTAGGCTTTGTACATCTCTTAAGAAATGCAATTCACACTTGAATCTAAGTCTAGTAGAGCTTTGCAAGGTGGGTTTTTAATGATCTATAAATAGACCAAAGATGTTCCTAGGTTCATCCTTTTGTTGGGTAGAGTACCTACTTTTATCTAATTAGCTATGACATGTGTAAGCATGCTAGTCTGTATGTCCTACTCAGAAGTGTTAATGATTGTTGGCTTATTTATTGGAATTGGAGGTACTAATGTTGTGAGGAAAAGAGTTACCTTATGTAGGCCCTATGCTGGACTTGATGGACTAGTAGGTCTACCCTCTTTGTAGGCTTACAATCTAAAGTACTAGTAATATCATATCATTGGGTGCTAATAGTGCAAGTGATATTATTTTTTGGAACTAAGGTGGTAACTCCCTTTACATTAGTAGAGGGGGAATACGTGCAAGAGGTATATGAGAGTGTTGAAGAAGATGTGATGAATGGTGAAATACGTATGATGGTGACTTTGCATGACATGTTATAGAATGATGATATTCTAGAGGATAGAAGTGATGAGTAGAGGCATGTACAACAAGACCATTTAGAGAAATAGATTGTTGGAAAAAATAATTATATGAGTTTGGTTGGTGATAGAGACATTGTTGCCTAGGTGGTGTCATCCTCTACAATAGTGGTTTCTGCCACTACTATTAATAATACTTTTGAGGTTAAGGAGGAGTCCACTTGAATAATACTATTTGTGATTGGGCTATCTATAACTGCCTTGTAAATAAGATAACTTATTAGCTATCATCTACTTTTTCATGAACTTAGATTTCAAAGCAACATTCCTATATTTCTATAAATGTAATAGAACTTTCACCAACCCTTCAAATGTTTATATTGGAAAATGTTATAAATGTCCTCTTCTTTAGAGTCTAAATATACAACCTATTCTACTACTACAACTTTCCCTTTTTTAAAATAAGTATCCTTGCCTATTTTCTTATCTTAGTCTCTCCTTTTGACCTGCTTTACCCATTCCTCTATAATATTTAATGTGAATGTAAAATTTTCATCCAATAAATCCTACAATTTATCCACCTTATTGCTATCTCAATGATGGATTTCTACACTAGTAAAGTTTTTTGTGAAATCACTTCATCTAATGATGCCTCTTATTCCTAATGTGGACCTTGTTGTGAAGGGATGGTTCCTAATTATACTCATCTATGCATGTCCTCTTTTAAAATTTTCCTTCTTCTTTTGCCACTTATTCAACTAGCCTTTGTATTTGAAGGATCTCCCTTATTATGTTTTAGAGCTCATCTATGATGTGATGAAGCTATTCCTTTTTTGAAAAATCATGGCTTTAGTATTTGTGCAACTAAGAATAGTATTTGCTTAGGATTACATCAAGGGATTCATGGTTCCTTGTTTTCCATCCTTGGATCTATTTCCTTGGATTAGACACTCTAGAGTAGATGTAGTATTTCTCATTAAAAAGATCAAGCATTGTGAACCATAAATCCAAACCAAAAATATAGATGTAATGGAGGGACTTTTAAGGCAACATCTCTTTTATGAATTAATGGATTGAATGTGGCTTTAATGATTTATATCAACTTTTAGATTTTGCTAATTTTTCTCTATGTTTACATGCATTATGAAAGGCTTGTAGATGATGTTGTAGATTAGAATGGTAGCCTCCCTCAAAATTAGTAATGTTGTTCTATTAATCCATTTGATGCATCTCATCCTTTGATGCTTGTGAGGACCTCATTGCCTCCCTTGTTTGAATCATGCTTCTAGTATCCAATAAGGGTTCATCATCATCAAACATGTCATAATCATAATCATGGTTTCTGTCTACCTAACTACCATGACCTCTTATGTGATCTCTATTATACCTTCATTCTTGTATTCTTCCCCATTCTTTATCTCTATCTTGGTCTCTATCTCTATCCTTTCCAAGATGCTTGTCATGATTCCTTCTATCATCTCCACTAGGTTATCTATCATGGGTCCTATTTGGAGCCCCTCCTCTTGGTTTATGTTCATCATTGTCAAAGCTTAATGATTAAGATGATGAGGAAGATGGAGAACTAGAAGATCATGTTAGCTTGCTCTCATTTCATGATTTCTTTGATCTTCTTCCCTTTGTCTGTTGGAGATTCTAGGGTTTGAGATCCTACTTGTTTCAAAAAAAATTTTATCTAGTACCTAAGTTTTTGTTAAGGTAGAAGTAGCCACAGATTACCTAATTTATCAACATAAAAGATAAAAAAACATTGGAAATAAGACCTATCTGACTAAGAGTTAGTATCGTCCTTTTCAAACCATGATGTTGATGGTATCATATTTTTTCCTTTGTGGAACTTATGTTGGGTCTCCATCAGATGTTCTTGTCTTTGTTGGGCATTAGTTGGCTTATAGGATTTGGCCATGTACTGAGCATCTAGACCCCAATCTATCATTCATGTTTTGAATTAGTATATTCATCGTTAGGATTATCAAGCAATATGATACTAACTATACTAACCAATATCACTATTGGGATTATGATGTGATTACACATTACACTCAAAACTAGGTTGTATTTATTCTTGTAGAAATGTTCTTTTTATTCTTACAAAGACACCTCCATGAATCAAGTATCGAGAGACTTACCATGTGATTGCAAATGCTTTTCACATCGACGTAATCCTTGATATATCAACAATTATGAAATGAAGGGGCATGAATCCTTCAATCAAATATGAACTTAGCCTACCACACACAAACTAGGAATGATAGAGAATGATTCAAAAGTGAATTTTTTAATATTAAAATGATTAAGTATAAAATCATGAGAAAATTAACTAAGTATGAATTATTGGAAAATAAACTAAGTGTAGAATAAGTATAGAATATAAATAAATATTGTAAAATATTAAAAAAATTATAATTTTAATGTGAGAAAAATGATTTTGGTTCACTCTCCAAATGATGGAATTTTAGTCTAAAACGCTGAAAATTTCCCTAAGTATAGAATACAATGTAAGGGAGAAAAAATTTGAACTATAAAATAGGAGCAAGAAAGTGTAAAATAATAAGAGTAAAATGTGTTGATATAGAGGAAAGGTCATAGATTCTTTCTTGAAAAATAAAATGTTGTATTGATAAGTTGAAATGTTCACCTCCTATTGAGGGCCAAACTACAAATGATGGGAGAGAAAAAACATAAATGTGATAAAACTGATAAAAGAAGCTCAAATCTAGAGAAAAATATAGATTTTTAGGGTGGAATTAAACCTCTAGAGGATTAGGCAATGGATGGAGAAGTTGTAGGCATAATCTAGAGTCAATTCTAGGATAAAAGAGGGCTGTTTCAATGAAGGTTCCCATTACTAATGTAGGAGTTGAAAAAATATTATCTCTAGAAAGTGACATGGAAGCCTAAAAATTCTATCTTTAGAAGTGACACTAAAGGTGTAGAAGGTATTGAAGGTGGTTAAGAAGCACATAGGTGCTATAGTGGTAGTAGGTGCTCATGCTTTTGATCTCTTAAAATTTAACGAGTGCTCTCAAAGCTCAAAATATCCAACCAAATCTCCAAAGATCCAACCTTAAAACTTGTGTTTTGAGTTTGTATTTATAGGCATGGAGTTGCTCAATTTGACTTCAAGTTGCTAAAACTAAACTTGGAGTTAAGTGTAACTTGTCATTGAGTTGAGAAATAGCAAGTTTGATCTTTTAATTTTGACATTCAGTGTCAATCTTGCTTTTGACATTTAAAGACAACTTGCTCTTTGATGTCCATTGTCGATCACACCTAGAAAAGTTTTAAAATCATGTCAATCACACTTAGAAAAATTTTTACACTAGAGTTCCAACTCTAAAACTTAGAATAATTTTGACACCAAAGCTTCAACACTTAGAAAAATGTTTTCTCTAGGGTTTTTCAAGGATCATGGAAAATTAAGACTATAAGTTGAATTATAAACTCACATGATTCTCAATGACCCTTAGGAGTTGAGAATGTATTTTGTGATGATATATTTGAGGGATTTTATGCTCAAATCATAATGAAAGGAGGTTGAAACCATACATAGTTTTTATTCAAAATGAACCAAAAAAGTGGGTACAACATTTCTTCCTCTTGATGGATGTTGTTGAGGTGTTGAAGAAGGGTCCATTAAGAAGAGATCATATGCTAAATTATTGTATCTAAAAAAGAGAAAAAAGTAGGAATAATGAAAGGAAAAAAGAAGAGGATATTAGAATATCACCAATACACTAGCCATGAGGATGGTGCTATGCCATAGAAAGAGGCATGGCTAAATGCTATAATTAAGATGGCCAAAAGAATGTCATTTATGATGATATTCACACTTTGTTCCACTCATGTCCTTAATAGACCCTCACCAGAATAGAACAAGTTGCTCAATTCTCACTAAATGTATAGATGAGAGGAAAGTAAATGAGATAGGAAAGGAAGTTAGAAGGAAGAAGAGAGAAGTGAGAGAGGGGAGGTGAAGAATAGAATTGTGAAATAGAGAAAATAATAAAATAGGGAAAGCATGAGGAACATTACCTATACATTAGGATGATATTCTATGTCGCAAAAGGGGGGCATGGCTAAGTCCTACACTTTAATGATTGTTGATGCTTTAAAGATTTTATTTTCTCCCTATCCCACTTAAACTCAACACATCCTCACATGAAGTGAAAAATGGTAGAACACTCATCACTCACTACATACTGATTAATATCCTCACCATAGGATGCTATAAAGAAAGTTAGTAGAATGGGATAGGAAGACATTTGGGAAGGTAGAAAAAACTTGATGAAGGAGATAAAAGAAAAATAGAAGAAAATAGAGAGAGAGAGAGAGAGAGAGAGAGAGAGAGAGAGAGAGAGAGAGAAAGTGAAATAGGGAGGGGAAGCAAAAATTGTATAGTAAAATGTAGATGAGATAGGAAAAGAGTTAGAGCAAAAATCTAATGGTGCTTGACTTCTTTCTTTTTATTATTATTTTTTGTTTGTTTGATTTTGTTTTTAGCTGATGAAGGAGCCATTCTTGAGATGAAGTGGAAAATGACCATTACTTGATGACAAATGATGTTGTCATAGATATCAATGAGGCCTCAACTAGAATGCAACTAGTTAGTTATGGATGGAATGCTCAAAATGATGATTAGTTTAATAATGGCTTGAGGATAAGTAGGATGATGGTAGTTAGACTTTAGATGATCAAGGGATAAAATTATCATAGGTATTAGGAATAAAGATGAAGGGAAAGAGGAAAGAGAGATGGAAAACCACAAGAACTAAAGAGGTGGCATCTATGGGATTTTTCTTTTTTACATTTTTGATATTTTTTCAAGATGATGTGTTTATGTTTGACTGAATGATTTGGAGATTGAGAACCATGGTATAGGAAAGCATTATAGTATGGGAAAATATGATGAATAATTATGAGGGGAAAGGAAAAGAAGAAAGAGAGATGTGAGCCCATAAGAACAAAAGAGATTATGCTTTTTTATTATTGTTTGTTGATTTGCTTTTCTTTTTGCTGATGAAGGAGCCATTCTTGAGATGAAGTAGAAAATGACCATTAATTGATGACAGATGATGTTGTCATAGATATCAATAAGCCCCCAACTAGAATGCACCTAGTTAGTTATGGATGGAATGCTTAAAATGATGATTAGTTTAATAATGGCTTGAGGATAAGTAGGATGATGGCAGTTAGACTTCAAATGATCAAGGGATAAACTTCTCATAGGTATTAGGAATAAAGATGAAGGGAAAGAGAAAAGAGAGATGGAAAACCGCAAGAACTAAAGAGTGTTGTCTGTGGGATTTTTATTTTTTTACATTTTTGATATTTTTTCAAGATGATGTGTTTGTGTTTGTATGAATGATTTGGAGATTGAGAACCATGGTATAGGAAAGCATTATAGTATGGGGAAATATGATGAATAATTATGAGGGAAAATGAAAAGAAGAAAGAGAGATGTGAGCCCACAAGAACAGAAGAGATGATGCTTATGGAAACTTTTTTTTGAGTTTTTTATGACTAAGATGCAAAGCGAGAGAAAATAAAGTATATAAAAATACTATCAAAAAGTTAGTGGTAAAGATATAAAATGTGAGATACAAGAAGAGTGTAGGACAAATTGAATGTAAAAATGTAGTTGATTAAGCTAAAGCTAGAAGATGAATTAAAGGCATAAAAATGATAAGGTAAAGATCATATGAGTTTCCTAAAGGAGATAAATTTGTAATGATTTTCATACCTTGTGAAAAGGTTAGGCTCTAAATACTATTAAGGGATATTATACTATCTAGTTCATCAAAACCTAAATCTATGAACTTGTGCACTTTAGGTGATCATGAGATGCTAGTGTTGGACTCATAGGTTTCTTGTGATGATGATGTTTGGTCCATGGTGATGGGATGGAAGCATAATGTTGTTTCTTCTAGTACATCTAAGTGGAAAATTATGGTGACTTTAGGATTAGTGTGGATAACGATTTCTCTATATTTGCATGGAAAGTGTATCTCTTGGTGAACATGTGAGGAAATTGCATGCTAGTATGCTAACTAGGGCCTTTCCAAAATAGCATTTATCCTTGAGGAATCCCTAATTATTGTAAAAGTAGCTTCTAAAGTGGTCCAATTTCCTATGAAGAAAGGTAATTTGATCGAGCCTAGAACCTCTACTCTAATTCCATTGAATGAAATCAAGGTAGAGTTAGAGTTGGAGTATGTTACCTATTTTTCAAGGCCGACACGCTCAATGCTTACCCATGATATAACATTGGACCTAGCTTCATCATCCACATGCATAAGGGGTAATGTCACATTATCTCAAATCTGTATGGTGATGTAAATTGAAAGCTAGTACATCGCACCCATTGCAGGATGTATTTTGATGTTCTCACCCTTGAACACTAAGCAATCCACCTTACAGTGTGAAGCATTGAGCATTGATGATATTGCTTGGACATGGGGCTGGGTGTCTACTAGAATAGTGATGGATTTTAAGAGTTCCTCCAATGCTAGAAAATGTTCCTTAGAAGTTGAGATGAAATTGAAGAGAGAGAGGTTCATTCCCTTTGATTTCATTACTATTGTAATTTGAGACAAAGCCTTCCCCCCAAGGGTTACATCTATGGTGGTAGGTGCTTGGGAAAGAGTTGATGTAGCTATTGGAATAGGTGTAGATGTATTTTGAGGTTCTTGGAATGTTATTTTCTTCCTCCATTGTGGGAAAGACTACTTGTTAGCTTGACCCTTCTCTTCTCCCTTGTTAGGCATTACCTCCTTTTACATTTTAGCAAGGGTATGGGTTGGAGATATGGGAGTAGGAAGCAATGGTAATTCTTTTGAGGTAGATGGGGATGAGAAATGTAATGGAGAAGATGGGGTAGGTAAAGGAGATTTGGAATTTGGAGAAGTATCATAGGATCATGTAAGATCTATAAAAAAAGAAACTTTTAATATCTTTTAGATAGTTATAGTAGAGAAATTATTTGTAGGAAGATTGATGATAAAAAGCATCTTGGATTTAGGAGGATCAGTTTGAGAGGGACTCATGTGGATGACAAACAGAGCTTTGGAGTGATTGCCTTTGTGTTCAAGGAGAAATGCAAAAACTTGATTATTAAGTTAGACATTAGTATTAAAAACTATTTTGCCTTTTTCAAAAAGAGCTTGGATGTCATCTTTAAGTACACTAGAGTTGTCTGTGTCATGACCTATAGCTTCATGATAATAGCAGAATTTGTTGACATTCTACCACTTTGGTATTGGTGGATCTCCTTTCACACATTGGGAAGGATCTATGGCTAAAATTTGCAAATGTTTAAACCTAGAATAAGATTGCTCTAAGACTTGTTTTGGTATTATGTGCTCATCCTTTAGTAGCTTGTTATAGAGTTGAGTGTAGGACATCAAGAACTTATGATATTTGGACCTATCTTTAGGTGGTCTTATTTTCTAACCCCCATTTAATGAATTTTTCTTAGCATGATTGATGGTGGACAAAGAAGTTGATGAAGTTTCATTCACTGAAGCAGCTATTTGATCTACATATTGTGGAGCCTTGTATTTTGTTGCCTTATTAATTTTGTTGTAGAAGTTTACCCACCCAAGATCATTACATTGAATTGTCACCTCCTCAATGTGTTTAGTAGAGGTGATTACATTATGGAGGCTAAGTGGCTTGGGGTAGACTAGCTTACCTCTAATATAGGCATTGACAAATCCCTTGAAAATGTCCAGAAGTTTATCATCAAGAACTTAATGTGTAAGCTCCATGCTCAATAACATCCATCTAGAGATGGACTTGGAAATGGACTTGTTGTGGGCTTGTTTAATTGTTAGGAGCTTTTGCAAAGTACCACCCTTAGTAATATTGTACTTGAACCTCTCCACAAAGGTAGTGAAAAGTTACTCCAAGGCAGTGATAGATTCATGGGGAAGTGATCTATACCAATCAAGTGTTTTGCCAATCAAGGAGTTAGAAAAGCTCCTAAGGATGGTGTGAGGATAATTGGCAAGTAGCATGCGTTCATTGTGGAAAGTAATAATGTGGTTTGTAGGATCAATTTCCCCATTATACTTAGTGAAGTTTGGTAATAAAATGCCTTTGGAAACTTGAGCTAATGGAGTCAAAGGATTGATGGAATCAATAAGAAGGTGTGTGATAGAGACTGTGGGACTACCTCAATGAAATTTAGTGGGTTTTCATGTTTGGTCCTCTATATCTTGAAGCCTAGACATGAGGTCATGTAGTAAGAGCATTAGTTCAAGTGAAACATGAGGATTGTTTTAAATGAGGTTTCTTAGCATGGGATTATGAGTGGGTAACATTAGTTAAGAAGGTACCATGAGGGGCATTGGTGTTGATGGAACAATGTTATAATGGGGGATATAATGTGTAAATGAAAAGAAGGTTAAGTAAACATGTGGTTATTTAATGGAAATGGTGTGTAACTAGGATTAAAAATGATTAAGTGGTGGATTAACACTTTATACCAATGTTGGGAGAGTAGGATTGACTCTAGTAGTGTTAGGGAATAGACAATAGACAAGAGGTAAGTTAATCAAAAGTGGAACTAGAGTAGTGGAAGTAAGAGTAATGGGAGTAGTGTTATGTGAAACATTCATGTAGAATGGATTGCTAGAGTTGATAAGATTAATGTGTTGAAAGTTGGAATCAAACAGGTGGGTAGTGTACTGATGATAAAGGTTGATAGGTAATGAAGTATGAGAATTTGCATCCTCTTCACGAGCAGAGATACTAACACCACCACTTTTATTATGTTGATCATGGAGTTGCAAATTTTAGTTGCTAACATTAATGAAGGGTTTCCAATGAGATGTTCTCCAATACTACTTTCCATGGCATGTATTTTATTCCTAGCAAGTAGATCCTCTACCATCATGGCTTGCTTAAACTAGGTGAGCTCGATGGGTTGGTTTGGGTTAGGTAGGAAAGATCCTAAACCATTGACTACCTCATATTTAACCTTTCATCTTAGATCATTATCAAGTAGTATGATGCTTAGCTCCCTTTTCATGCATGTGACTTTGTAGTCATGTTGCATAATGGGAGTCATATGTACTTGAGCTTTTTATATTTTTACAAGCTTATGGACTTGAGAGCCCTAGGAAGAATTGGATCCTTGCCCTATCATGATATCAAAGAGAGTCTCCTATACACACTTAGAAAAGAAACAAGAATCAAGTGTAAAAAAGAAAATGAAATAAAACCAAGTAAAAATACGAAAAGTGAGAAAAATTCTAAGTGCTAGAAAGGACCTATAGGCTACTAGGCACTTAAGTTTAAGATTCTAGAAATCCTATTAATCCTCATTCTAGTGCCAAAAATGTTTCTGTAGAAATATTCTTTTTATTCGTATAAGGACACCTCCATGAACTAAGTATTTGGATACTTACCACATGATCATAAATGATCTTCGACTTGATGTGACCCTTGATAAATCAATGATTGTGAGAAAAAGGGGTATGAATCCTCTAATTACATATAGACTTAGCCTACTACACATGAACCAAGAATTATAGGGAATGGTAAAAAAGTGAAATTCTTAATATTAAAATGACTAAGTATAAAATCATAGGAAAAATGACTAAGAATGATAGAATAAGTTATGAACGATGGAATAAAAATTAAGTGTAGAATATAGATAGATAGCATAAAATATTAAAAACACTATAGTTTTGATGTGAGAGAAAGGATTCCAGTTCCCTCTCCAAATAATGAAATTTTTACATTGAAAAATGGCTAAGTGTAAAATGTTGAAAATTTAAGTATAGATAGAAAAAATTCTAAGTATAAAATACGGGCAAACAATTGTAAAATAATAAAATTAAAATGCATTGATATGAAGAAAATGTCATAGATACTTTCCTAAAAAATAAAATTCTATATTGATAAGTTAAAGTGTTCACCTCCTATGAAGGGCTAAACTACAAATGATGGGAGAGAAAAAACGTAAATGTGATAAAACTAATAAAAGAAGCTCAGATATAGAGTAGAATATAGATTCAGAGGATGGAATTAAACCTCTAGAGGATTGGGTGATGGATGGAGAAGTTGTAGGCATGATCTAGAGTTAATTTTGGTCCAAAACAAGGTTGTTTCAGCCAAGGTTTTCGGTATTGACATAGAGCTGAAAAAATTTTAACTTTAGAAAGTGACATGGAAGTCTGGTGAGTGGCGAGGTACCCCTACACTGAACCATATGAAATGAGCGTAGCACGCATGATCCGGTCAAACTCCGTAGACTAAATGCCTAAATGCCGCAGGGAACACTTGGGGTTAATTAGTCGTTGTCTTTCCAGGCTTGCTTGTATGTGTCATGGTGTATGGTTAAGCAAGTCTGAGGTATATGAATTTTTTGGTATTTTACAGATTTATCTCCTATGCTAAACGGTGAAGGGTTGAGAAACTAAAACTAACTCTAACTACAACACTAAGTCCTAACATCAGCATCCGTTCCCACTTGTCGTACACACCATGAACTGTGCAACTATGGCTACCAAATGCTAATCGTTACTGGGATTACCACACGTAAGGCACGTGCTCGAAGCAGTCTAACTGAGGCACTTAACTAACCTAAGTGTGACAAGCAGCCGATTCCTTGACTAGCCATACACATCTGTAGATGCTCGTAATCAAGTCGTACTTGTCCCACGTTCTAGGAGGAAAGGGTGAGAGAATCTACTCGCAATGAGTAGCCGATTCCTTGGCTAGCCATACATGTTCGTCAACACTCGTACCCAAGTTGTACTCATGCCGCGTTACTAGGAAAGCAATAAATAACATTAATTAAACCTATCCATGCACTGCAAGGTTTATCCACAAAGCTTGTCTTTATTGCTGTACACAACTTGCGTTCAGGTACAAAGCTGCTCGAATAAAGAACCGTTCACTTGGGGGACTCCTACTGCAGGCACATGGAAAATATTCTATCTCTGGGGTGATCAATCTGCCAGAGCTTCACTACTTTACGCCTATTATTACCAAATGAGGGAAGTGCCGCCTCTTATTTATAGATTTGGTGGTGGACCGCGATATCGTGGGGAACGACACAATATCGCGTATGCGATATCGCAAGGGATGCGATATCACGTACACGATATCACAGCTTGTGCAATTCGCGTCTCATCAAAGTCTAAAAATTCTATCTTTGGAAGTGATGCTAAAGATGCAAAAGGTATTAAAGGTGGTTCAGGAGTACGCAAGTGCTATAGTGATATTAGGCACTCATGCTTTTAACCTCTTGAAATTTGACCCGTGCTCTCAAATCTTGAAAGATCTAACCAAATCTCTAAAGATCTGACCTTAAAAATTGTGTTTTGAGCTTATATTTATAGCTTTTGATTTACCAAATTCAACTTAGGGTTGCTAAAAATAAACTTGGCGTTAAGTGTAACCTATCATAGAGTTTGGAAATAAACAGTCTAGTCTTTTAATTTCAACGTCTAGCATCAATCTTACTTTTAATGTTCAATGTTAGCTAGCTCTGTGATGTCCAACATTAATCACACTTAGAAAAATTTTGATGTTGTGTCATTCACACTTAGAAAAATTTTGACACCATGTCAATTGCATTGAGAAAAATTTTAAGTTGCATCAATCACACCTAGAATAATTTTGACATCGTAGTTCTAGCTCTAACACTTGAAAAATTTTGACACTAGAGTTCTAGCTCTGACACTTGGAAGAATTTTGACATTGAAGCTCAAACACTTCAAAATTTTTTTACTTTAAGGTTTTTTGAGGATCATGGAAAATTGAGCCTATAAGTTAGGTTATGAACCTAGATGGTTTTGAATGATCCTTAGAAGTTGAGAATGTAACTTGTGATGATATATTCGGGGGATTTTGTGCTTAAATCCTTATGTAATAAGGTTGAAACTACACCTAGTTTCTATTTGAAGTGAACTAAAAAAGTGGGTATACCATTGTTCATTCTACCAATCATATTAACATGCATTAGAATCGTAAATATTAAACTAATGTGCATTAGAAATTAAAAAGTAAGAAAAGTAAATTTAATTTAAGTCAAAATGCTGCAACAAAAGGGAATTAATATTGATCTTTATTATTGTTCATGAAACATGTCCAAATGCATTCTACTCAAATAAAGATGATATATAATTAACTTGAAACCATGCTACTGGCACTTGTTGACTATTACATGAATTGAAAAATCAAATTGATAGAATCTTGCTACTTATTGACTGATTAGTACCATAGATGCACTAGATGAATCATATTTATAGGAACTTATTATAACTATGAATTCACATTAGAGGTTGTAAAGTTTCATGCATTCATAGTTACAATATATTGTTCACCATAACACTTGAGTAACTAATGAAAATTAGAGAGGGGTTCTTAAATCAACCTAGAAATTTATTTAGAGTTGGAGCTCCACAATGAATGATTTGGCAAAGCCCATCTTGAAAAAACATATGCTTTTTATATGTGAGTTAGCAATAAATGATTTTATAAAAGGCAAGCTTTACCATATCAAGCCATAAATTTTAAAGTAAGCTTTTATGCATGACCTGTGTAGTGTATAAAAGTTAGCATACTAAATATAAATAAACAACTGAAGATAACACAATTTCTATGGCATTAATAGGAAATGTAAAGAAATATAGCAATAAATAAAATAAGGCTTCCTCTTCTTCCACTCCTTGTCTTAAGACATCTAGTAGTAAGACTAGTCATTGAAATAAAAAGAACATGAATATTAGAAGAAACATTACTCAAAACATACAAAGTTGCCTATGAAACCATTAGAATTATATATACAATATTGGTGATGCAAGCGGATACAACTATTTTAGACCACTAATTTTACTTTAAAATTGAAATTTTTCTTTAAGTTGCCCTTTGTAATTTTAATAATCACTTATATTATATTTGAGTTACTACAATCAAATCTAAAGGGAGACCAATTTTTATGCAAGAAAAACCATAGTTTTATATAGACCACTAAATCATATGCTTTTGAAAAATAAATAAAGTAAATAAAACCCTTTTATTAAGCATTTTTACAAACTTCATGTAGTGTTTGAGATTAACTAAGTGATCAATAGTGAAATGATTTTGTCTAAAACCTACTTGACACCTTATCCTAACTTGGTTAACTCTAGCCCAAAAACTGATTCTCTTTTCTAGTAGAATGCCCAACAATTTAGAAAAATATTACTAAAAAAAATCATATGATAATTGTTCAAATTTCCCTTTGTATATAACAAGATAGCTTTACTAGTTTTCCAATGTTGATAATGTTAAACGTGTTTAATTGTTAAACATGCTTTTTTTGTTTGTCCTAGTTTTTAGGAACTATCCTTAGGGATTTGGTTGCTATTTTTGTTCTTTGGAAGTTGAAGGATCAGCTGTTATAGAAGTTGAAGGGTTGGTTATTATAGAAGTTGAAGGATTAGTAGTTACAGAAGTTGTAGGGTTTGCTGTTATAAAAGTTTAAGGGTCAACCATTACAAAAGTTAAAGTGTTGACTTTTTATAGAAATTGCTATTTTTCATTGATGTATTTGCCTATTTAAAGGCCATTATCAATTGAATAAAAATGTAAAATTCAGTTGCCTCTATTTGCCTTTATTTTGTTATTTGAGGCTAGCAGTGCATAGGTAAGTAGTGCATAGCCTTAGAGGCTGATAGTGGTATCAAAGCGTAGTTCAAGAGGCTAGAGAGAAAGCCTAGTTTAGGAGGCTAAAGAGAAAAGCATAGTAGTGCACTTGGTTTAGGAGGCTCTAGAGAAGAGCACAGTAGTGCATAAATGGTCTCTAAAAATTTTGTACAACCTACCATCTCATGTTTTGTGGTCACTATGACCATTGGAGCATGTTGATGGGAAATTTCTTGAAGTCTAAGGAGTACTAGCAAGTTGTCAAAGATGGTGTAGTAGCACCTGCAATTGAGGTTGCACTCACAAATGAATGAAGAAAGGAGCTAGAAGAACTAAGGCTAAAAGATTTGAAGGAAAAGAATTATTTATTTCAAGTAATTGATCATTCTCTCCTAGAGACTATTCTTAGCAAAGAAACTTCCAAGGATATTTAGGATTCTATGAAGAAGAAATATTAGGGATATTCAAGAGTAAAGCATGCATAGCTTCAAGCCTTGAGAAGGGATTTTGAGACTCTGCAAATGAAAGATGGGGAGTCTATTACCAGCTATTATGCAAGTACAATGGGGATAGCCAATAACATGCAATTTCATGGTGAGAAGATGGAGGATGTGATTATTGTTGAGAAAATATTATGTTTCATATCCCCCAAGTTTGATTATGTTGTTTGTTTAATTGAAGAATCCACAGAATTTGATGCAATTTCCCTTGATGAACTTCAAATTTTTTTGTTAGTCCATGAACAAAAGATGAATTGAAATTCAACTTTTGAAGAGCAAGCTTTGAAGGCTTCTACTTTTCCTTATTCCTCAAGAGGAAGAGGTAGAGGTAGAGGTAGAGGAAGAGGAGATCAAGGCAATAGAGATGGCAACAAACATTTCAAAGGGGATGGTGATAAATTTCAAGGCAAAGGTAGAGGACAAGTTAACAAATCTAAGGTGGAATGCGTTAGATGTCATAAATATAGACACTATCATTCCAAATGATACATTAAAATATCCAATGAAAAAGGAGAGAAATTAGATTTTGTAGAAGATAATAAATCTAAGACTTTGTTGATGGCGATTCAAGCCAATCGAGAGTCTCAATCAGATGTATGGTATGTGGATACTAGCTACAACAACCATATGTGTGAATGTAAGTCTTCTTTTTCTTACTTAGATGAAATTTTTTATTCTACAATAAGTTTTTGTGATTTTTCTACTATAAATGTAATGGGAAAGGGAGATATTAACATTAGAACCAAGAATGGTTTTGTAGAAACAATTTCCAATGTTTTTTATGTTCCTGATTTAAAGAGTAATTTGTTAAGTGTTGGTCAACTACAACAGAAGGGTTATGTAATAATCATTCAGAAGGATGCTTGTGAAATTTATGATCCTTCAAGAAGAGATATTATAGTTGTTCAAATGAGCTAAAATAGATTATTTCCATTGAGAATTGAAAGTGCTCAATTTTTTCGAAATGTTGAAGTAAAAGACTCAACATGGCTTTGGCATTTTCACTATGGCCACTTGAATTTTGGAGGATTAAAGACTTTGCAATAGAAAAATATGGTGATTGGTCTTCCTTAAATTACAATTCCTTCCAAAGTCTGTGAAGAATGCATTGTTGGTAAATAACATCACTCTCAATTCTTTCAATGAAAATCATGGAGAGAAAAGAATGTCCTTGAGCTGGTTTACTCTAACATTTGTGGAGCTAAGAGGTACTCGATCACCTTCATTGATGATTATACTCGAAAAAGCTAGGTTTAATTTTTGTAGGAGAAGTTTCAAGCTTTTAATGCATTTAAAAGCCTCAAGACGTGTGTTGAGAATGAATTTGGAAAGATCATTAAGACTCTTTGTACAAATTGTGGAGGAGAGTATTGTTCAAAAGAGTTTCATGTTTTTTTGTGAGAATCATGGCATTTGGAGAGAGCTCACAACCCCCTATACACCACAAAAAAATGGTGTATCAGAGAGAAAAAATAGAACCATCCTCATTATGGTGAGAAGCCTCTTGGTAAGAGGAAGTATTGCAAAGAGTTTTTGGCCAAAAGGTGTGAATTGAAGCATCCATGTTTTGAGTAGAAGTCCCACCTTTTCTATTCAAAAAATGACACCAAAAGAGGCTCAGAGTGGGAGAAAACCAATAGTGGATCACTTAAAAATCTTTGGTTACATTGCCGATGCACATATCCTTGATGAGAAGAGGAAGAAGGTAGAGGATAAGAGTGAAAAATGTGTCTTTCTTAGCATAAGTGAAGCATCCAAAGCATATAAATTGTATAATCCTCTAAAAAAGAATATTATGACTAGCAAAGATGTCATCTTTGATGAAGAGAGAACTTGGAATTGGAATGGGTAATAGCCTACTTCAATTATTTTCAATAGTGAAACTACAGACTCCGTAGCACCCAAAACTATACAACCTAGAACTATGAACTTCGAAGCACCAAGAACTATGAAGGTTGAAATCCCAAAAGCCACAAAGGTTGAAGCACCAAGAACTATGGAGGTTGAGACTTCACTAACAATAGTAGCAGCTAAATCTCGTTGTATTTGAAAAAGACCCTTATGAACGATGGATTATGAGGTAATTGGGATTGACCAATCTGATGACCTAATCACCCACTTTGCTTTGTTTGCAGATTGCGATCCCACAACTTTTGAAAGTGTTATTAATGAATCAAAATGATGAACGATGATGGAGGATGAAATTGAAGCCATTAAGAGAAATGGTACTTTGGAGCTAGTTGATCTTCCAAAAGGGCACAAAACCATTGGTGTGAAATGGGTCTTCAAAACAAAACTAAAGGAGACTAGTGAAGTTGACAAGCATAAGGCATGATTGGTGGCTAAGAGATACAAGAAAAAATATGGTATTTATTATAAAGAAGTCTTTGCTCTTGTTGCAAGGCATGATACAATTAGATTGGTGATTACATTGGCAGCACAAAATTCATGGCCTATCTTCCAAATGGATGTCAAGTCTTCATTCTTGCATGGAGACTTGGAGGAATAGGTATTTATTGATCAACCCCCTAGTTTTGTGAAGCTTGGTAGTGAGCACAAGGTCTATAAATTAAAAAAGGATTTGTCTGAACTAAAACAAGCTCCAATAGCTTGGTATAGTCATATAATACCTATTTTTCTCAGGAGGGATTTCAAAAATCTCCATATGAGCATACACTATTTGCAAAGATTGATGGAGGAAAAGTGCTCATTATATGTTTATATGTTGATGATCTTATTTTCATTGGGAATGATAATGATTCGTTTGAAAAATATAAGAAGTCAATGATGGATGAATTTGAAATGATTGATCTTGGAAAAATGCATTATTATCTTGGCATGGAAGTAGTGCAATCCCTTGTTTGAATATGTATTTCTCAAAAGAAGTATGTTAGAGAAATTTTGAAGAGGTTTAAGATGAAGGATTGCAATCCTATAAGTACTCCAATTGAGATTGGCTTGAGGCTAAACAAAGATCCTAAAGGAAGAAAGGAGGAGGCTACACTTTATAAGCAAATTGTCTAATGTACTTGACTGTAACTAGACCCGATATAATTTATGTTTTGAGTTTTATCAACAAATATATGGAGTCTCCAAAAAAGATGCATTTGTTGGCTGCTAAAAGAATATTTCATTACTTGCAAGGAACTAAAGATTTTTGGCTATTTTACAAGAAATGTGAGAAATATGATTTTGTGGGATTTATTGATAGTGATTATGCAAGAGATCAAGATGATAGAAAGAGCACTTTAGGATATGTTTTTTTGATGGGCATAGGGGCTATTTCATGGTCATCTAAGAAGTAATCAATTGTCACATTGTCAATGATAGAGGCTAAATTTGTTACTACAACATCTTGTGCTTGCCAAGCTATTTGGCTAAGAAAAATTCTTAATGAGCTATATTTCAACCAAGAGGGGGCTACTATAATTTTCTGTGACAACAATTTTGCCATAAAGATATCCAAAAATCCTATGCTATGTGGAAGAAGTAAGCATATTGATGTGAGATTTCACTTCTTACTAATCTATGCAATGATGGTGTTATTAATTTGGTGTTTTGTAAGAGTGAAGATCAACTCACTAATATTCTAACCAAACCCCTCAAGTTATCAACATTCTAGAGGTTGAGAAAGTAGCTTGGATTCTACACATTGAATGATTCATCTTAAACTAATAGTTTGCAAAATTTTAGTTTATGGGAGGGTGTTAAATATGTTTAATTATTAAACATGCTTTTTTTTGTTTGTCCTAGTCTTTAGGAACTATCCTTAGGTATTTNGAATTATCATTTTCTCCTATAAATAGTTTATTATAAAACAAGAAAAGTGATGAGCGACGAGGTACCCTTATGCTCAACCATACAAATCACAAGCATTCATGCACGATCTGGTTGAATTCTATGGATGAGACTAGTTGTGGTATTTAGATCATTATGCTCTAATCACAGTTTGTTGTCTTCCCACTTGTACTAGTGGTAGCTTTGTCATGTATGGTTTAGTCCAAAGTGAGGCATATGATGTTGTCTAACTTCTATGCTACTCTTGATGATAATAAAAGTGAAATTAATTAAGCTAATGGATTATGGAAAGTGAAATATAACTAGCCTACATGCAATGGGTACCAACCCTTGATCATCCATATACATCTTGAACTTTGTGAGACTACTTCTAGGATTGCCAAGTGTATGTCACTGGATGTACCAAATGATACACTATTGGGTTGCCAAGTACTTCCACTGAAACACTTGTGATTAAGGCATATGCATCCCACTTAATAATAGGAATAATAAATAATAATAAATGAAGATATTCAATTAAAGAAAGTAGTAAATAATTAAAGGCAATAATAATCTAAGTGGATGCTACAATGATGGGAGTAATCTTGATCTTTATTGCTAGTCATGTAACATGTCCAAGTACATCACACTCGAACAAAGGTGTCGTATGATTACAAACATCACACTATGAGCATTGATTGGGAATGAAAATTCTAAGAAAAGAGACTAAAAACTAAAACTATCTCTCTACTTCATACATTCTACCTTCCTTTCATCTGAGTGCCCAAGTGCTATATTTATAGGCAAATCTAGATGAGGCAAAATCAGATATTCAACGTCGTGCCTCGACATCACGTACCCAACGTCAGAGCCTACCAAATGAAAACTCATCATACCCCCACAACTAAATGAAAACTCATCCTTGAGTTAAACAAAATGAAGAACAAGTTTCTTACAAAATATTAGGCAAGTATGGGATTATTGATTGACTCAACAAATGAACAAAATAATTGACTCTTTACATGCCACAGAGGTGCAATAAAAAAATTAGACACATTATTTCAAATAAACTAAAAACAAAATTGGGAAGCTCATGTGGTACCTGAAGGTGGTGGCTCTTCCATTAGCTACTTCCCTTTGTTGCTAGGCCATTTAAATTTGTCATAATTGACCAAGGCCTGCAACTTCTCTTCCTCCATTCTTGGGTTGTGTACCATCCAAGCTATTGTGCTAATGTGTGCTGGTGCCAATACATCCCAAGGACATGGTAGTTGTGGAAACATCTGATTCACCTTTACATACCACACCGTAAAACTACCATTGTTCTTCCTTGAAAGTCCTAGCTTTATCCCTAAGCTCATGATAATCTATCAATCTTTGAGCTAGGTTTGAGGCTACATCCTCTTGTTCCTAATAACTAGCTTTGACCATCTCTAACTCTGATTTTGCCACCTATAGATTTTGCAAAGCATCCCTTTGATCCACAAACTCTTTCTCATACAATGCATAGGTGGTTTCCACTTATTTCTCTAGCTCATTTCGGGCGTGACCTACTATTAACATGGCAAGGTTGGCATATCTAAGGTTAGCCAATGCCATGTATTCCTTTAGATACTCTATCTATAGGTCCTTATTTATAACTTCTACTTATTAAACCAAAGAATAGTTATCCAAGATGGACTACCACTTAGGGTTCTTCACTAATAAGGAGCTAATTTAGTTACAGAAGTGCTCTTTTAGTTTTTCATGCTTTATAGCCTCATTTTTCCATGCACTAATTTTAATTGCTAACTTTTGGTAGATAGTGTAGACCTCCTCCAGGAAGAATTCTATTCTCTTGGGTCAATCTATTCATATCTTGATTGATCCTCACTAGTTGTTCTTGCAACTGGTGGATGCTTTCTTCTAGGATGTTCTTTTGTTTCTCCATAGTGGTCAACCTAGAATTTTCTGCAGCAAGCTACTTATTCTCCTCTTGTACAGTGGTTAGTGTCATTTTATACACATGAAATTGTGCATTAGTTACAGAGGCATTCCAAACCATCATCTTCTTCTCTTGCTTAGCAATTACTCTCTCCTTTGTTAGTTTGGTGAGCTCCTCTATCCTAAATTATTTGAGTTGGTCTAGCACAACAAAATTGGTAGGATCCCATTGTTCAACCCACAGGGTAGCTAGCTTTTCTTATAATCTCTGTATTTTAGCTTCCACATGCTATACCATAACTTTTTCCATTACCAACTGATGAAGCGCTAAGCAATCGATGCGTCGACTAGGCTACGTATACGGGGCCCCGTATACGTGGCAGCATCGACACGGCCATGTCGATGCATCCCTCCATGCGTCGACATGGCCCCGTTTATGCAAAGCCTGTTTTAGCCTATAAATAAGTGGCCCTCTGCCACACCTAGGTATCCTTCTAGTAGTCGTAGCGAAGCTCTTGCATTTTGTTTTTGTAGGAGCTAGAATATTTTCCCAGTGCATGCCCGCAGTGTGATGCTTGTAATTGTATGGAACCTTTATTCGAGTATGACATACTTGGACACGCACATGATGGGCAATAAAGATCAAGATTATTCCATCATTGCAACATTCACTTAGTTTAATTATTCAATTTTTATTGTTATTTATTATTTTCTTAGTTACTATTTACTTACCATCATTTACTATTCTTGTTGTTAACTGTGGAATGAGTACGACTTAGTCACAAGCATTTAAGTGTGACTACTTGGTAACCCAGTAGCATACCTAGGATCTATGCTTGGTAATCCCAATAGTAGTTGTGCACGAGGTCCAAGATGTATGTGGATGATTAAGGAATAGATGCTCATCACACTTAGGCTAGCTTAGACTTCATTTTATATTGCTTATTAGTTTAATTAATATTATTTTCCATTGTTTCTAAGAGTAGCACTAGTTTAGGATCACATCATATGCCTCACTCTGGACTAAACCATATGTGACAAAGAAAATACTATCCAGGTGGGAAGATAGCGAATTGCGATCAACGTGTAACTATCTAGATACCACAACTAGCCTATCCGCAAAGTTCGACCGGATCTTGCGTGAATGCTTGTATTCGTATGGTTGAGTGTAGGGGTACCTCGCCACTCATCATTGGCACCATTGTCGGGGATGGTGCTAGTTATTTAGATTAGTTATATCATACAAGGTCATTGTAAAGGACTTAACAATATATCTTTTAGAAAGAAATAATTATTAAAAAGTCACACATAACTTCACAACCATGGCTCTCCTACAAGACTATAACAATGCCACATTTAGTGAGGAAGTTCATTGGAGTACACAACTTGAAGTAGGGTTCTTATAAACATGAACGAAAGCAACATCATCCCAACACACGAAAGCATAACCCGATGAAGATGAACCCCTATTGGCCACTACAAGCTTAACGCATATACAAGAGGCCGTTCAAATGTCACATAGGCATCATAAAGAGAGCCATCTACCCAGGCTTGATTTAAACAACTTCCCTAAGTTTTCAAGAGGCTATGACTTAGATCTGCATCAACATTCACAAGCCTTCTACGATGCCTATACATGGAACAACATTGATAACGGGTGGCAAAAACTTAAGCTCTTTCCCATGACACTCGTTGGCCAAGAAAAAGTATGGTATAGATTGTTAAAACCAAATTCAATATGACATTGGTCAACAATGGTAGAAGTATTTAACAAAAAATATCAAACCTACGCAATAGTGTCAACCTTGAGGAAACAAATCCAAGGATGGAAACAAGCAGAGCATGAACTCTTGGACATGGCCTTAGAAAGATATTATGCATTGTTAAACAACTGTCTAGGCCATGGGTTTTTCAAGGATAGGTGAATGTACCATATTATTGATGGGCTTCGTGATGAAACCAGAGAAACCTTAGGGATGTATGCCCAAGGTCAACCATACGAACTACGAACCCATCAAGTTCAAGAGCTTATTAAGCGGGTAGCAAAAGAAGAAGGAGAACTGGCTAGATGGGAGAGTGTTGAAAAACATGAACAAGACCAAAATTTCAACTTAACAAAGGTCCATGATCATAAAAAGGAGAAATCAACCAATCTCAAGGTGAAAGAACCATCTTTTCCGGTACAATAATCATTAGAAGAAGTCGAGGCAAAGATCAATAAGATGTTGGAATGGATGTATCAAAAGTGTGGAGAATATATTGATATTATTGGAGATAAATTTTTAACAACCCAAGAAACAAGAAAAAACAGTAGACAATCAGAAAGAAGGGATAAGGAACTTAGGATCTTAACTGTCAATCATACATATGAATGTAACATATGCCTATACGATCACCCCAAGGGCCAATGCCCAATCTTGTCACATTTACATGAGCATTGGGGAAATACGTTACATCTAGAGTTCATATAGAGATACTGTGTTTGATCACAATGGCAAAAATCCTAGTCATGGGGGAGACCACCACTAAACTGGAGAAACCCTTCATATCATCCGAACCCAAATGCTTATCTTGTTCAACATCTTGTTTCTCCAACTGAGGCAATGCACTTTATCTCACCACAATACCATTCTCCTCAATACTATCAACCCATGCCTTCAACATAACCACCACCTTGTGCACCTTATACTCCTCCTAACTTTCAACATTCTTATTTTTTCCCTCCTTCTACATTGCCACCAACTATTCCTAAAGTGTTTGCGCCATAGCAACAACCCACGAACATTACTTGTGCTACTACTTCCAACAGCAGTGAAAAGCCTCCTCAACATCCAAAGTGTCCCTTCTTTAAACATGACCGTAAGAAGGGATAACACAATTCTGAGGCCACTACATCCTATAACTCAACACAAGTCCCACACTATGGTGCACCCTTACCTTCAAACCCAACGTCTCATGTTACTTCATCAGGGCCACCAACTCACACTCCAACAACAATACGACCCAATGAACACATGAACGGAGAGAAAAAACTCAATCCTTGCATACCATCTAACAGTCCCAAACATCATAGTGGGTCAACTCGTTATCCGGGAACTACATCATACAAATTGCCCCACTATGTTCACTATAATCAAGTGTGTGAACCCCAATGGGGTAAATATGACCAAGCCCGAATATTTCCAACATGCAAGGATCCTCATCTTCCATTTATTAATCCTTGCCATCCTCAACCATTTAGTATGAGGGATATCCCCCATTCTAGTAACAAGAAGGATTAATAAATATGTTTCATTTTCTTTAATTTTTCAATTTTTTGTTTTCCAGTTTTCATTTTTCAACTTCTTGTTTTATCTTTTTGTATTTTGGTATTTTTGTCTTTTTATAAGTAATCTTGTCTATGAATAAAACACTCATGTGGATCATTGGTTGAGGTGTGTTTTATGTTATCGTGTCTCAAGTGAGTAATTATTTGGATAGTGAGCCCATTACACCCACTCATCCATTCTATAAATAACAGGTTCTGTTTGAGGGTATAGTGATATTCTTGAAATTCTTAAAACTTAAAGTAATTTTGTGCTCATTATGCCTAGAGTGAAAAATGATGGACTAAGAGGGAATGGACAGGGTGTGACATCAAGGGAACTTGTGGATTCTCTTTGGTGACATTTTTAGGTGCTATCATGCAGCTTGGTTGTACTAAGATCTGTGTAGATCTAACGAAAAATGGGAGTAAGAGTATTAAAGGCACCTAATAAAGACGAGCACTTCAAAAAAACAAAAAAAAAAGAGAGTGTGCCAAAGTGACCAAACAAAAAAATATGCTGCAAAGAAATTCCATGTCACTCCTCCCTTACATAGAACACCAAGTGATCGTATGCCTTGCTATCATGGTGCTCTTATGGTTGTCGATCATTGGATGAAATGATGTGATGTCACTAATCGGAGGAATGGACTTGGTCTTGATTTTGGAATGACGAGCTAATGACACATTAATCATGCCCTACACTCAAGATTCATTGTGCTCTGAGTTAGTTACCTCACATCCCATTCTCTGCAATCCCTTCTCTGATTCATTCCATCTCGTTGTTCATGTATTTGTCACTCATGTCTTGTATAGCATTGAATTCATAACTCATCATGGTGGTATCAACATGTGTGTGTTTTTTTGCATCGGTATAAATTACATTTAACCCTTCTAGTGGCTACAGACATCTTAAGGTGTGGTTACGCAAGGGCATATAGGTTGGAACCTGCTTTGGGGAGGATCCACTTGCATGACTTTTATAATTTGTACTTGTTGCACACCACCACATCATCTTATACCCTCCAAGTATTTCATTGTCAAATCTATTCTTTTCGTTGTCATTATTTTATCAAACATTCCTCAAAACCAGGTCTGACAATAAAATTTTAGGGCAACTTCCTTGAAAAATTTCTAACTCTAAAATCACACTAAGTAAAGAATGCAACATTTATTAAAGGAAATGAGTAAGGTATGAAATCATTGAACTTTTTTCAATAACCTTACTAACAATTGATCCTTGTGTGATTATAGATGACCCCTAAAAGAATACAATAAGGCAGACCTTCTCAAGGTGCAATCGAACGACCTGAGGGAGGCAGAGGCCAAGGACCTCATGCATAACATGCAGAGCAGAAGGTAATCATTCAACATCCATCATGAAACTCCTGTTACAACATAATCTATCCAAGAAAAAGGAGGAGAGGTTAAGGCCCAAGCCTATGAAGAGGGACAATAGCAATTTGCGGCATGGCATGTCAAGGCCAATCAAGTGTTCCCGCAACTGCCTTGTCCATAAAAGGTGCCGACTCCATCAAACATTGGAACATCAGCATGGACAGCTCATAATCCTCAAATAGAAGAGGAGAAACATTAGGTGTGTACTGACCTAAATCGTCGGTGTAAGGCTGGAAGGGAAACAGACACCGAGAGATCGTTGGGCAGCCACAGCCAACCCTACCTTCGCTTGAGGGCAAGCTGGAAAAGGAACGAAGGCAGAGTGCCTTGGATGGTTCGCACGCAAATCAACCAAGGACTTCCCCAAGCGTAAGCTATGGCTAGCGCTTGGGTTATCGTAAACAGTGTAAACAGAATATGAACAACGATACGAAACGTAAATAAAGTGTACTGAATTATGAATAAAGCGTAAACAAAGTTATATTGTAAATAGAAGATAAACTGCAGTAAATAATGTAAATGAAAGGCAAAAATGAAACTGTATTGTATTGTTTTTAAATAAGAATATGCACTGGCCAAAGCGTAGTTGAACAAGTGTGGATGGCAAGTCAAACGCCTAGCCCCGGAATGATGTGACACAATGATGTGACGATGAAATGTGATTAATGTGAGAAGAAATTGGAAGCCAAAAATCAGATGTGCATCACCAATTCCTCCAATCTTTGCCTCTTTTAATCTTCTTCTCTCTCTTGTTGCTTTTGCCTTTGCTTCTTTTTGCCTCTTTTGTCTTTGTTCTTCTCTTGTTGTTCTTGTCTCTCTTGTTTGTTGCTTGTTGCCAATTTGTGTGAATTGGTAGGGTATTTATAGGTTTGGGCTAGGGTTTTGGCTAGGGTTTTCTTTGACCAGGTTCAATGTATTTTACAACTTATGGGTCATTCCAGCCCATAAAATACAAATAAATTAAGAAATATAAGCCCTCAAGTGATAAAAAAAAAAGATTTAAAAAATTTAAAAAGATTAGCTCCAACTCTGGCCCACTTGGAAAAATTATATTTCTTTTTTTTTTTGCTAAATATTTGGCCTGATTTTGCATGGGCTTTTTTATATCCCTTTTCCATTTTATAGATTTCTTAAAAAAGAAAATCAAGAATGATGAACACCGCCTCGCTTGTCTAGCATCCAGCGCGACTTGCAGTGTGACCTGCAGTGTGGCCTCCAAAACTTGCAATTTTGGGCTGAAATATGGAATTTTTAAAGGCTGGGACCCATAGTTATCAATAGTGGACCTTAAGGATGACTTACACCCTTAAAATCAAGTCATTTTGGCTCAGTTTTGGGGCTCTAAAAATTGGTGACGCTGATCTTTACGCTGTGCAACGTCTGCATAATGTACTTAGCCAAAATTGCACTTTTTGACCTTGAAATTGATGATTCTTGACACCGACTCTTGCTGTCATGATCTTTGGGCCCCAAGGGGACCTTGCTTGCTCCATGGTGGGCTGCTTGAAGCTGTTTCAGAGGCTCTGAAGTTGTCTAGAAGTGTTGCTAAAATTTTTGTGGTGTTTCATTGGCCCCTCTTTGTTGACGTCTGGAGGAATTCACCCGAGAGGCGTCGACAAAGAAGTGCAAACACCATGAACAAACAAAGCATCAAACATTAACCATCAACCCTTGGCTGGATGTTATCGCACCGTTTTCAAAAGTACATGGGATTGAGAGAATGTGGCTCAAGATGCAAGGGAATCAGTTGTAACCAGGGAGGCTAGGAGGTTAAGGGCGATGATTGCTACTGGGATTTGTGGGATAGGAATGCTCTCTTATGCACAAGTTATGTCATTTGGTCCTTGTCAACAGCCAATTTTTTCGGCAGACTCAAAACCAAGAGATAGGAGGGGCGTTCTTTGGAGAAACGGGACTCTTATAGAGTATTTGCAGGGCCCGTTGTAAACAACCAAAGCCACGCGGTGACATGTAACATGGTCTCTTTGAGACACAAGTGTAACTATTTTACAAGACAATTGCCTTCTGGCCTGGGGCTTGTATGAGAATGGCCAATAGTCATTTGTTTATGATGTCAACGGGGCCTTGAAGACCTTTTCCGTGCATTTTTCTCTTTGACCATTTTTTGTTTTATTTTTGTCTTTTTTCTTGTTTTCTTTTTTTGTTTTTTGGTCTCTTTGAAAGAGCTTGCTTTTTGTGCCGTGCTTGTTTTTGAGCACTTGCATTTTGCGTCATGTATTGTGTTTTGCGTCGCAACTGCTTAGAGAGCTACAATGTGCAACAGTGTACCAAGAGTTTTGAGGTGAGTGGAATGTATCAAGGGGAGTGTAATCGAATAGGATAAGGGAGTATGATTGGGAAATAGGGGATGCATTGGGAATCAGAAATGTACTTATGAATGGATTGATTAACCCAGTCGTGTGCATCAGGAAAAATGTGATACCTTGTTGTCATGATGAAGTGCATCTATGCACGAACGCCTCAGAAGTGTCATCCTACAAACACAACTCCAAGAAGATAAGAAAACCACAAATGAAACAATCAGCTAAACACTTTAAACAAGGAGATGGAGTCACCACGTGCAGCTTTCAAAGCAAACAGAATCATGAATAGCATCAAGTTTCATTAGGCCCCATGGGATGAATCGTGCAACAAATCTATGTGGAACAGGAACAGCCAACTGCAACAACATATCTTTTCCAATTTTTCTTGGTCATCAATGATGTCGCTAGTTTATAGTCTTAGCGGACTGTTGTGGATTAGTTTTACGTCATAACCCCTTGGACAATGCTAGTTTAGCATCGTAGCGGACGGTGCATTGCTAGTTTCATGTCATAGCGGACGGATGTAGAAGTTTAATGTCATACCGGACAGAACTCTGTGGTATCAGTTTTAAGTCATGATGCCAGGACTATTCTGTGGTATCAGTTTTAAGTCATGATCCAGGACTGTTCTGTGCCAGTTTATAGTCATAGCAGACTAATGCTTACCTTGCTTGTGTAAAGTGTGATGTTGCATGCATGGTCATGCGGTGTCCTTGCGAGATCCTGCAAAAATCAACTAGGAAGAAAACGACATCAAGCAACACCTGCTGTACATAGATTTGGAATATATGAATGAAAGAAAAGCAATGCAAAAAGTGATAGTTTTATGCCATTCCGGGCCGTATGCTAGTTTAAGGCCTTTTCAGGCCATGTATTTTTTGTAGTTTTATGTTTTTTATTGTTTTTCTTTGTTTTCTAGGGTATATGTGTGCAACTAGATGTAAGTTTGAAAAAGAAGGCAACAATCGTGCATGAATCTAAATTGTGAATTTTAACTTGTAAGCAGAAATTTAATGTAAGATGACAAGAGTTTGTAAATATGTAATTTTGTTGACTCTAGTTTAAAGCCATTTCGGGCTTGGTATATCAATTTAAAGTCTTGATGGACTGTTGTATCTGTTGTTAAAGAAAGGATTACCAGTTTTATGCCATGGTGGGCCAAAGGTAGTAACGTTTTCAAGAAGTTTTAAATGGAACTGGCCATTTCTGACCATGGCTAGTTTAATGTCATTGCGGACTTGTTGTAGTTTAACGTCATTTCGGACAGTTCATAGTTTAATGTCATTTCGGACTATTGGTAGTTTAACGTCATTTTGGACTATTTGTGTCATTTGTTATAGTTGTTGAGTTGTCTCTTGATCTTTTGTAGCTTAATGTGTGGGGCTGGGTGTATCCCCCCCCTCTTATACTCACCTTCCCCTTCATCGATGATGTCAAAGGGTAGTTCCGACCAAGAGATATCAGTAGGAATGGCTCCTATGTCTGTGTCTTCTTGGGTTTCTTCAGTGCTAGTTGTGTTGTGAATCAATGTTGGGTTTGCATTTTGACGTATGTCCATGGTTTCTTGTTTAGGTTTAATGAACTCAATTTCTGAACCTTGATCCACCTCAAGGCATGAGGAAATGATTGATGATGGTGTATCCCCATGTATGATGATCTCACCACCCTCGTAAGGTAGATGTTTCTCCTGATGGATTGGTGAAGACACGGCTTTAAGTTGAGCTAGCC
>MNCI01024728.1:7466-21521 GCA_015680685.1 Gnetum montanum
TTATCAGTAGAATTTAATTTTTATTTTATTTTTTAAGTTATCATCACTATTTTCATTCCAAATAATATATACTGGTAAACATAAATTGGTTAAATTAAAAGTTTATATATTTCGTATATCTAGATGAAGGAATACATTGTACAATTATTGCAACAAACATTATAAAGTTGTATAATCGGATTGAGCAAAAGGAAAAATACAATGATAAGTGTGAACTCAATATGCCTAATTCTCCAACTGAGCAAAATTAACTTCTTGTATAATTCTACTTTGGAGATGTTTAACATCTGAAATCTTTTTGTATCTTTGCACATGAAAAGGAGGATGAATCTTTAAAAAATCAATGGTTTTGACTCTAGATAATGAAACAAATGTTAATAGTAGCCTTATCTAGTGTCATTCCTTGAGATTTATGAATAGTCATCGCCCATGCCAACCGCAATGGTGACTGACGAGATGCTCTTTGGATCACAAGTATAATTGGCACATGATGGGGATTACCATTATCAAAGGCACATCCAATGTAGGAGTCAAAATCAACAATAACATATAACGGTAATGCAGGTGGCTATTTACCTTAAGGATACATAATATTGTGAATCATGCCAAGTGCACCATTCACCAATCCTGCTTCAAGCCAAATGTTAACTGTAAGCATTACCCTTGCACCTTTACATATAAGCAAAAATTGCATTACTTGTTGCAGTAGATAGTTGTTGCACTACTTGTTGCAGTAGATGGTTGTTGTTGTTGATCTTGAAGAGAGTGTTCTTCACCTTATGTATTGGGACTAATAGTAGTAGGATCCATGTTTCTAAAAATGCATGAATTCCAATACTGCAACTCTTAATCATGTAACATGATGTCTAAGTTTAATATTTTTAAATACTACATCACACCATAACTGTCATCACCTTAATCTTTGCCATGATCGTAACTGTCACTGTAACCATAATCGTCACCGTTTATAATAATAATAAATATTCATTATTACTGTAATCGTAACCATCACTATTTATAATAATAATAAATATTTAGTATTATTGACCATTTATAATAATAAATATTCATTATTACCCACGTCAGGCCCTACACGTGAGGGAATATGAAGAGATGAATGGGGAGCCCAAGGATCAGGGGGCGTCAATTGAATAGAGATTCAACTCCCCTGCAGTGACTCTTTGGCTCCCTTGCATGTGGTGCATGCATGTGAAGGAATACAAAGAGACAAATGGGAAGCTCAGGGGTTAGGGGACATTAATTCAAGTAGAGATTCAACTCCCCTACACTGATTCTTTAGCTCCCATGCATATGGCGCATGCGCATGAGGGAATACAAAGAGATCAAACTAAATTGGCACTGCAACATATATTTGTAATGCATACAAATGCATAAATAATGTTATTATTATATTACAGGCTTTTGTATATTGACATTATTGTTACAATGGACAAGATATGAATGATGCTAACACCTCATGCATAATTATTATATTATAATTATTGTGGAATCCAACAAATGTTATGAGATTATTATAATTAGAGCAATAATCCATAATTATAATTTGAGATATTATGGATTATAAAATTCATTCGAACGGTTAACATTTCATAATAAATAAAACCAAGATATGATAAAATATTACTCATAATCCATAATGTTAGAGATATTATTTATTCATTCATAATGCTAACCCATAATGATTATATCTTAGTTAGCATTATCCATAAGATATATATAATGAAATGATTATAAATAACTGACTTTATTTATGATGAAGTGTTTATAATTATTATATATAATCATTTATGTTTATGATTATAAATATATCATTATATATAATCGAGATTATAAATAATCGAGATAAATATAATCATTGTCTCCCTTGCAGTGACTCTTTGGCTAGGGGAGATTTATAAATAACTGGATATTTATGATTATGGCAAGACATGTGTGTCGGTGGAGAGCTCGTCACCATTTTCCCCGGCATTGGCTGGGATCATCATAGCATGATCTTGTTGGAGATCTTCCCAAGGTCTAAGCTGCCAAAGGTGCAGAAGTTCTCATTTTTAAAATTTACTAGGTTAACAACCATATCATCCATTAGATTTCATCAATCAAAGAATATGTACATAAAGAAAAGGCATCAATGCATGTGAGAAGGTAAGAAGAAATTATCAAATTTGAACTCTTTAAGTCCTCCCAATAAGCAGGAAAAATTGTTAAAATTATGACCAAAGTTAGGCCAACATCTCAAATTGGCTAATAATTTTCATGTGCTAGAAAAAATTCTAATGCTTTTTCATTTAATTAAAATACATATTGCAAACGAAAAAGTAATCACAGTTGTAACAACTAAACACATCTACTCCATGGTAACTACTAAATTTCAAAGCACAGCCATAGAAATGATAAAACCTACACAAAATATACAAAGAGATAAAGAGAACATGAACTTACAAATGTTCCTTTACATTGAAAAAGGGTGTAGCAAAAGAAGATTACTCAAGATAGTAGTAGAAAATTACAATTTCAGAATTCCCTGCCACTCCAGAAAGCATTGAAAAAAGAACAAAACCAAACTTTGGAATGTTTTTGCATTGGGGACGCAAATGTATAGAAAAGCATGCTAAGTACTGATGAAAAAAGAGCTTAGATTGAAGTGAAACTAAGAAAATTGCATAAAATCATCAAAATGCAATGTTCAACACGTTATAATTCACTATAAAAAATTAACAAAAACACATATAAAAAGACTGGTAGAAAGTTTGTTTCTAGAAAGAAATTCCAATAACCAAAGGCTATTGTTGACACAGAAACTTTAGAAGACCCTTCCCTTCAGGCTACAGCTTCAACTATAGCCATTACTGTCATTTCTCAAATGTCTCTAGCTCTACCCCTCATCCTGCCCCTGCCTGCAAAATTTTATGCTTAAAACATACATTGAAACTAAGCTACTCAAGAAACATATTGGCCTAATTTATATATAAATTTTATCAAGAAAAAAAGAAACCTAAATGAAGGGATCTTTTAGCTATTATAAAAAAATATTGTATTATGATTCACACCTCCTCTATACCTCCGAGGTCCAAGCTACCACAGGTGTAGAGGTTCACATTTCCGTCGCCATCGAGGCTGGTGTTTCCAGCATAGATGAGTGTGAGATTTGGATCTTCCAGTAGCAATTCCCCAAAGTAGAGTGAGGTTTCGGCACACTCGCTGCCATCGACGAGCACCATGATGACCAGGAAGTCACGATCAAGGGTGCTAGCAACGGTGGTCATGATCCAGGGCACGAGATTTGAGGCGATGTCAGTGCTTTGTCTGGAGTTTTGGGTCAAGCAAGCAACAAAGATGTGGCAGTGGACTACAGCGGTGAAGGCACTGATGGTGATGTTGTTGGTGTAATACTGCTACAAGTTGTCACTAAGCAAGAGCAAAAGCATGTTAATGCCATCGAACAGAGCGGCATCCATGGCCACAAGGATGTTGAAGCTAAAGTAGCCACAATCCCACCAAACCTTGTAGATGGTGATCCATGCAAGCTAGGCCATGCCACGAGTAGTGTCTTTGGCATAGCCGAGCACGCTAACGTCGACCACAATGTTGATGATTGTTGATGACGTGTGCATGTCATGGCCCTCGATGTTTAGCGAGGATGCAACAAGGGCCAACTGGCCTACTACGTTATTGTTGCCTTGGTTGAAGAAGCACATGCTGATGAGCTTGTTATTACAGTTAAAGCATGGGCCACCATCGTAGGTGTCTTTCCAGCATTGGCGTCATCGAAGCTGGTTCGGTTGGGCTAGGTGGCCTGTAGCAGTAGTTCCAGATGAAGACAGAGACAGAATGGAAATGGAATTCTCATTCCCATTCCCATTCCCATTCCCTTGCTGCATTTGGTTGCGTTTGGCCTTCTTATGTGTGCAGCGGGAGTACAAAAAGCTATGGCTCTTTGGTTTACATTTTGCGCAACGGGAATACGAAAGGGTATGGCTCTTTGATTCTTGTTTTTTTTTTTTCCATTTCGTGGGATCTTACGTGGCACATGATGTGGAGGGCATTACTTGGAGGGCGACAAATCCACTCTATGAGACAAGTTGGCCTCTCAGCCAAAATCAATATGAACCAATTGAGACCGAACATAAAGGATGCAAACCATGTTTTACAAGAACTTAGATTGAAAAATGGTATCACATTGGAGAATCTAACTTTTTTTAAAAAAGTACATATAGGATTAAAAAAAATCTTGGTAAAAAGTGCTCTATAAGAACATAAATTGAAAAATGGTATTATATTAGATAATCAAACACCTTTCTTAAAAGAACTGGATATGAGAACTCACAATAAATTATGTATAAATCATCATTTTTAATGTTAAATTTTTCCATAAGTAAATTTTTAAAAAATTAGATGGAAAAGATTACCATAAATCACCTATAAATTGTAATTTAAATAATTAAATTTTATAGTAAAAAATTTTATAAAGTAATATTTTAAATTTCTAATTTTGCGGATTATATGGAAGAATGTATAGCTTTTTGAAAAAATCATGATAAATCACATACAAATCATCATTTAAATCATTAAATTTTACAATAAAAATTTTTAAAAAATAAATCAGAGAAAAACACCATAAATCTTATACAAATCATAATTTAAATCATGAAATTTTATAAAGTAAAAAATTTACCTAGATATTTCTATTTGGATTTAAATTTTAGATTTGAGCAAACGTTTCATGATAATTGTACCATCTATAATGTGTGTATTATTATTATTGGAAGATAAAATATAAGTTGCAATTGATTTCTCCAAGATCAGAGAGAATAAATAAAATTACAATTAGTTGCACGTTGAGATGTAATGCAGCTAATTTTAGGATGACAAAAGAATAACTACTAGTATGATACTTTAATATTGATTTAGAGAAAATTTTAAATACTTTAACATTGTTTCACACCGAGTAACTATTTTAACTGTGAACTATCCTGCTCACACGGCTAAAAGCCAATGGATGTCAAAGTGGAGTAGAAAATATGATGGTACAGGTGCACACCTTGTGAATTCACCAAATATTGTAGACGTACACCATGACACCGAATATCCCGCTGTGTGGAAAATCCCAGTCCGCGTGGAATATTGTGGATGCGTACAATGGACGTTTTGCTATGAAAGGAAAACACAGGAACCAAAATTTACTCCCTTCAACTTTCCTTGGAACGTGGTTTCTATTTTCCATGATGTCCACTTCAATCCAAAATTATGATGGTACAAGTAGATAACTCTGTGAATTCACCAAATCCTATAGACCTACACCATGACATCGATAATACTGTGCTGTGGACTGCATCATGAATCCAAAGATCCTGGTCTGTATAGAATATTGTTGCTGCTTACAATGGACATTTTTCCATAAAAGGGAAAACATAGAAACCAAAATCTACTCCCTCAACTTTTTTAATGCTTGGAATGTGGTTTCTATTTTCCATGAAGTCCACTTTAATCCAAAATTATTATTGGAAACCAGGCTGTGCAAGGACTGCATCATGAATCCAAAAATCTATGGACTGCATTATGAAACCAAAAATCCAGTCTGCATGGAATATTGTTGCTGCCTACAATGAACATTTTTCTATGAAAGGGAATGTAAGAAAATTTAATGTAAAACATTAATCAAAACATGCATATAACCAAATTGCACAAATCACCAAAATGTAGAAATAAACATAAAACTCACCTCCAACCATTGATGCTCTCGTTTGGACTACGTAAACATGTTTCAAAGAGTGTTCTAAATTCTTCTATCACACTAACACTCAACAACGATGGTGTATGTAGAATTTGAGTGTCTGTGCTACGGATCAAAACTGCAACACCACTGTGAGTTTATTCTGGTACCATTTGTTCTTTCATCAAGAACATTTTATAGGCCAGAAAAAATACATTGCTAAAGATTAACTTCTAATTTTAATGGGAAATATGAGACCATTTTTGTGAAAACCATTACAATAAATTTAGTTGGCTTAAATTTTAGAATCATTAGTTTTGAGTGTTCCATAACATATAAACAATTATATTGAAACTTTCCGTAACACGTAAATAGTTACATTGAAGCTTTACGTAACGTGTAAATGGTTACATTCTCCCACTTGGTCTTCATATTTAACCTAATATCCATCAAACACAAATTTCAAGAAATAAATACATGAATTATGGTGATAGTTCCTTTCAATGTGAGTATTATCTTCTATGTATTATAATGTATTATATCTCAAATTTAATTTCTTATATGGTAACTAAACTTTATGAATAAATCCAATGTTCATTCTCGATTGTGTCATATGTGAATTTTCTCTAATAACTATATGCGTAAATTGAATATGAAAAAACATCATAATTAAATAAGAGTTTCATTAATACTGTAAAATTGTATGTATAAACAAATTACATTATGGAACCAAGTCCTATCTGAACTATATGATCCTTAAATGACTTCGATGACATTCCTTTTGTCAAAGAATCATCTATCATCAATTCAATATTTATATGCTTAATGACCACTTTGTTTTCCTTAATACGTTCCTTTATGGTTAAGTACTTCATGTCGATGTGTTTACTTCGACTACCACTTTTATTATTCTTAGCCATAGAGACAGTAGCTAAATTTTCACAAAATATTCTTAATAGCCTATATATAGAATCTACAATTCTAAATCCTGACATGAAACTCTTCAACCATACACCATGTAAAGTAACCTTAAAATAAGAAATGAAATCTACCTCCATTATGGAAGTAGCAACCAAAGTTTGTTTTCCACTCCTCTAAGACACAACTCCTCTAACTAGCATAAAAACATAACCAGATGTTAATTTCATTAAATCAACATAGCCAGCAAAGTCTAAATCAGAGTAGCCAATCACCTCTAGATTGTTAGTTCATCTATACATAATCTTGTAATCTTTTGTTCCTTGAAGGTATCTCATTATCTTCTTTGTAGCCCTCCAATGGTTAATCTTTGGATTACTCTTATATCTACCCAACATTCCCATAGCAACTGCAATGTCAGGTCTTGTGCAAACCTGTGCATACATTAGGCTTTCAATAGTTGAAGCATATGGAATGTTGCTCATATGCCTTTTCTCTAAATCATTCCTGGGGTACTAGTTCAAATTGAACTTGTCACCCTTTACAATGGATGCTATACTTGATAAACAATCTTTCATCCATAACCTCTCTAAAACATTATTGATATAGGTTTCTTGCGATAGTCCTAGAATACATCTAAATCTGTCCTTATGGATCTTAATGCCAATGACATAAGATGCCTCACCCATATCCTTCATGTCAAAGTTCTTAGAGAGAAATTATTTCACCTTGTATAGAAATCCATTATCATTGGTCACAAGAAGGATCTCATCGACATATAGGACAAGGAAACAAATTTTACTCCCATTGACCTTCTAGTGTATACATTGATCCATGATTCTTTCTTTAAAACAAAATGAAGTGATGACATCATGAAATTTTAAATACCATTGACGAGAGGCCTGTTTCAATCCATATATCGATTTCTTGAGCTTGTATACCAATTGCTTGCCACCATTCTAGGAAAATCCTTCAGGTTGTTTCATATAAACCTCTTCCTCTATATCACCATTCTAGAATGTCATTTTCACATTCATGTAATGTACTTTGAAATCAAATGGGCAACCAATGCCATAATCACAGGAAGGGAGTCCTTCTTAGATACAGGAAAAAAGGTCTCTATGTAATCTATTCCCTCTATCTGAGTGAACCCTTTGGCAACAAGTCTTTCCTTATATCTTTCAATGCTACCTAAGGAGTCTTTCTTTGTCTTGGAGACCCATTTGCATCCAATGGATTTTACACCATTAGGAAACTTGACAAGATCCCAAACTTCAGTAGATGATATAGATTTCATCTCATCTTTCATGGCATCATACCACAATTCAAATTCCTTATAACTCATGGCTTGTAAAAATGTATTAGGATCATTTTTGGCTCCTATGTTGTAGTTAGACACTTTTAGATACACTATATAGTCACTAGGAATCATTGATTACCTAACTTTATTAGATCTCCTTAATGTTGGTTCATCATTCTCTTGAGGAGCATATTGTTCAATAGCCTGTTCAACAAGTTTTGGTATCTATTGTTCAACTAGATCTATTGCTTCTTAATCAGTAGTATGTGGAACTTTAATAGTTGGTTGTTGTTTATCATGCATTTGTGCTCTAGGCGTGTTGTGTACAATAATCAATTTATCACTTGAAGTAGAGAGTTGAGTGTATGCATGATCTTTCTCAAGAACAATGTTCTAGGATTGATTGCTCCTACTAATCAAGTCATTCTCAAGAAATTTAGCATTCCTTGATTCCACAAACCTAGTAGTATATAATAGAAAATAAAATTTTTATTCCTTAGATCATTCAACATATCCAACAAAATACCCACTTAAGGTCCTTGGGTTTAGCTTCTTTTCTTGTGGATTATAGACTCTTAATTCAGATAGATATCCCCAAATGCATATAAATCACTAACTTGATTTCCAACCTTTCCATAATTTAAATGATGTTTTTGAGATAGCCTGGGTTAGAACTCAATTTAATATATACACATTCATCTTAAGAGCTTCAGTCCACAAGGACTTAGGAAGCTTGGAGATGCTAAGCATACTCCACACCATGTTCAACAATGTTCAGTTTCTTCTCTCTACCACACCATTCTGGTCTGGAGAACTAGGCATAGTGTACTAGGCAACAATCCCATGCTCTTGAAGAAACTTAGCAAATGGACCAGATGCTTGTCCATCTTTAATGTATCTACCATAGTATTCGCCACCTCTATTAGACCTCACTATCTTTATTTGCTTATTGCACTATTTCTCTACTTCAATTTTAAACACCTTAAAGGCATCTAAAGCTTCATTCTTGTTATGAAGTAGGTAGAGATACTTATATTGTGAGTAATCATCAATAAAAGTAATGAAATAATTTTGACCATACACATCCATATCTAGACTACAAATATCTATATGTATGATCTCTAATATGTTTAAACTTCTCTTAGCACATTTCTTTGACATATTGATCTATTTTCTCTTTATGCAGTCCAAAAAAGTGTTAAAGTTAGTAAAATCTATAGTACTAAGTAATCCATTTACTAATCTCTTTATTCTCTCAATAGAGATATATCCTAATCTGAGATGCCACAACCTAGAGGATTCTTCATTCATAACACATCTCTTAATGTCAACACTATCACGAACATGCATAGAAGTATAAGAAGTTTCATTTTGTAAACTAATTTTGAAAAGACCATCTATCAATGTACCATTTCCAATAAGTTCAAATCTATAATATAAGCTAAATATAGTATTTGAAAATTTAAAGTAAAATTCCAATGATATAAGCCTTGAAATAGAAATTCAATTCCTCGGAAAACTTAGAATATAAAATGTCTTTTCCAACTCTAAAAAAAAATCACAACTTAAAACTAATTTGCATGTTCCGACTACCTCCACATGTGAGTGCATCTTATTGCCTAAATAGATGCACAACTCACTTCATGGGGGTATGATGAGTCACCATTTAGTGCACCGCGATATCGTGTACGCGATATCACAGCCTCACTACAATATCGTGTATGTGATATCATCGTTTGTCTCCTCATCTATAAATAAGAGGATTCAGTTAGGAGATGGGAGATTTTTTCAATTTTAGTTTAAGTGTTAAGTTTTAGTTCTTGTTTTTCTCTCAACCCTTTTCCTCCCAGTGTATGCTCACAGTGTGGTTATTGTAATTGTACGGCACCTTTATTTGAGTATGACGTACTTGGACACGCACATGACCAGAAATAAAGATCAAGATTACTTCATCATTGTAGCATTCACTTAGCTTAATTATTTAATTAACTATTATTTACTACTTTCTTAGTTAATACCTTCTTACCCTAAACTCCTGTTAAACACGCAATGAGTATGACTTGATTACGAGCATTTAAGTGTTACTACTTGGTAACCCAGTAACATACCTAAGATCTACTCTTGGTAATCCCAGTGGTAGTCATGCATGAAGTCCAAGATGTGTACGAATAATCAAGGAATGGATGCTCATCGCACTTAGGCTAGCTTAGATTCTCTCTCACCCTTCTCTCTTAGCTTAGTTAATATTATCTTCCATTACCTTCAGGAGTAGCATTAGATTAGAAAACACATCATACACCTCACTCTAGACTAAACCATACGTGACAAAGCTAACACTAGTCCAAGTGGGAAGACAGTGAATTGCGACCTAAGGCTAACTGTCTAGATGCCATAACTAGTCCATCTATAGAGTTCGACCGGATCGCACGTGTAACGCTCGTATTCGTATGGTTGAGTGGAGGGGTACCTCGCCACTCATCATTGACGTCGTTGCTGGGGATGGTGCTAGTTATCTAGATTAGTTATATCATACAAGGTCATTGTATAGGAATTAACGATATATCTTTTAGCAAGAAATAATTATAAAAATTCACACATAAATTCACACCCAACTTCACAGCCATGGCTCTCCTACAAGATTATAATAATGCTACACTTAGTAAGGAAGTTCATTGGAGAACCAACGAAATATATGACAATGAAGATTGGAGTATACAACTCGAGGTGAGGGTTTCTTATGAACATAAATGAAAGCAATGTCATCGCAACACACGAAAGCATAACTTACGAGATGATGATCAACCCCCACTGGCCACTACAAGCCTAACGCAAATATAAGAGGTTGTTTGAATCTCCCATAGGCATCGTAAAGAGAGCCGCCTACCTAGGCTCGATTTAAGCAACTTTCCCAATTTTTCATAAGGCTACGACTTAGATCCGCATCAGCATTTACAAGCCTTCTACGATGCCTGCACATGGAACAACATTGATAATGGTTGGAAAAAACTCAAGCTCTTCCCTATGACACTCGTTGGCCAAGCAAAAGTATGGTATAGATAGTTAAAACCAAATTCAATACGACATTGGCCAACAATGGTAGAACTCTTTAATGAAAGATATCAAACCTATGTAAGAGTGTCAGCCTTGAGGAAACAAATCCAAGAGTAGAAAAAAGTAAAACATGAACCCTTGGACATGACCTTAGAAAGATATTATGCACTGTTAAACAATTGTCCAGGCCATAAGTTTTTCGAGGAAAGGCTAATGTACTCTATCATTGATGGGCTTCGTGATGAAACAAGAGAGACCTTAGGAATGTATGCCCAAGGTCAACTATATGAACTATGAACCCATCAAGTCCAAGAGCTTATTAAGTGGGTAGCAAAAGAAGAAGAAGAATTGGCTAGATGGGAGACTGTTGAAAAACATCAACGGGACCAAAATCACAACTTAACAAAGGTCCATGATCATAAAAAGGAGAAATCAACCAATCACACAAGGACAAAGAACCATCTTTGCCGATACAACAATCATTAGAAAAAGTTAAGGCAAAGATCAATAATATGTTGGAATGGACGTATAAAAAGTGTGGAGAATATATCGATATCATTGGAGATAGAGTTTTGACAACCCAAGAAGTAGGACCAAGGATCAGTAGACAATCAGAAAGAAGGGATAAGGAAAATAAGAGCTCAACTTCCAATCATACGTATGAATGCAACATATGCCTATACAATCACCCCAAGGGCCAATGCCCAATCTTGTTACATTTTTATGAGCATTGGGAAAACACATTACATCCAGATTTCATACAGAGATACTGTGTTTGATCATAGTGGAAACAATCCCAGTCGTGGGGGAGGCCACCCCTTAACTGGAGACATCCTCTATATCCTCCGAATCTAAATGATTATCACGTTCAACATCGTGTTTCCCCAAATGGGCCAACATACTCTATCTCACCACATTATCATTCTCCTCAATACTATCAACCCATGCCTTCAACACAACCACCGCCTTGTGTATCCTATGCTTCTCCTCATTTTCAACATTCTTATCCTTTCCCTCCTTCTACATCGCCACCAATTGTTCCTAAAGTGCCTGCACCATAGCAACAACCTCCAAACGTTACTTGTGCTACTACTGTTAACAACAGCAGTGAGAGGCCTCATCAACATTGAAGGCGTCCCTTCTTTAAGCATGACCATAAGAAGGAACAACATAATTCCAAGGCCACTACATCCTCCAACTCAACACAAGTCCAACCATGTGGTGCACCCGTATCTTCAAATCCAACACCTCATGTCACATCATCAAGGCCATCAATCAACACTCCAACAACCATACAGCCCAATGAACACAGCCATGGGAGGCAACGCCCTAATCCTTGCATACCATCTAACGGTCCCAATTATCATAGTGGGTCAACCCTTTACCCAAGAACCACATCTTACAAATTGCCCCACTATGCTTACTATAATCAAGTGTGTGAACCCCAATGGGGTAAGTATGATTGGGTCCCAATATTTTCAACATGCAAGGATCCTCATCCTTTATTTATTAATCCTCGTCATGCTCAACCGCTTAGTTATGGGGGATATCCCCCATTCTAGTAACAAGTAGGATTAATAACCACTTTTTATTTTCTTTCATTTTACAACTCTTGTTTTCTAGTTTTTCAGTTTTCAACTTCTTGTTTTATCTTTTTATCTTCTTATCTTTCTATGCTTTTGTAAGTAATCTCATCTATGAATAAAACACTCATGTGGATCGTTAGTTGAGGTGTGTTCTATGTTATCAAGTCTTGAGTGATCAATTATGTGGACAGTGAGCCCATTACGCCCACTCATCCATTCTACAAATAAGAGGTTTTGTTCGAGGGTACAGTGATATTCTTGACATTCTTAAAAACTTAAAATTAACTTCATGTTCATTATACCTAGAATGAAGAAGGATGGACCAAGAGAGAATGATTAGGGTGTGACATTAAGGGGACTTGCAGATTCTCTTTGGTGACGTCTATGTGAGTTATCATGAAACATGGTTTTACTAAGATCCTTGTAGATCTAAAGAAAAATGGGAGTAAGAGTAATCAAAAGGGCACTCAAAAATCCAACGTTGTTCTAGGGGGTCCCACTAGAAAGACATGTACCCATGCCTGAAGGTTGGTGGCTTCTCTGGATTAAGCATAAAAAAATGAAAAGAAAAGTGCCACAAAACAAAAATGACTCCTCCCTTGAATAAAACACCAAGTGATTGAACGCCTAGTTGTTATGGGACTCTCATAGTTGCTCATCATGGGATAAAATAATGCGATGTCACTGATTAGAGGAATGGACTTGGTCCTGATCTTGGAATGATGGGTTAATAACATGTTAATCATGCTTTATACGTAGAATTCATTGTGCCCTAAGTTAGATACCTCATGTCCCAGTCTCTGCAATCCCTTCTCTGATTCATCCCATCTTGCTATTCGTGTAATTATAGCTCGTGTCATGTGTAACATAGAATTCTTACCTCATTCCGATGATATTTACATGTGTGTGTTTTGTGGAATCAGTGCGGATTACATTTAACCCTTCTAGTGCCCACGGACACTTTAAGTGTGGTTACACAAGGGCATTATAGGTTGAAACCTGCTTTGGGGAGGACCCACTTCTGTAATCTTTTGTAATTCTCACTTAAAACATAGCTCACACACACCATTTCTTACCCTCAGCCTACTTTTCCTAACATTCTTTCCCTATTATTATTATCCCTCCAAATCAACGTTCCTATGTACCATTACATAGCCTTTTTCTTTACCACCCAAGGTCCTCATTGATAAAACCCACATATCATTATTCGTGCCTTCAAAGCCATCTAATTACCTAGAACCCCTTCATAATAGCCCAATGTCCTAAGTTACACCGTTGATTTCAAGAAAATCTTCAATAATTTGGTATTTTATTGTTGTGCCCAATGTCACTAGGGTCGTGATATCGCGTACGCGATATCGCGGCAGACGCGATATTGCATACGCAATGTATCATACGTGATATCACGTCCTATAAACCTATAAATAGGCAAACCCCCCCCCCCACAACACTTAGCATCATTTTTCACA
>MNCI01024728.1:21530-36518 GCA_015680685.1 Gnetum montanum
CCCCCGCCCCTCCCCGCAACACTTAGCATCATTTTTCAAAAATCACGCAGGGGAGTTTTTCAAATTTTTCTCTACAACTTGTGAGTGTGACACCCTTGTTTTTCTATCCATATCTCTCTCACTGGTACTCTGATTTTAATTCTATCTGAACCTACTTGAACCTAGAGTGTTCAGCTTAGTCGTGGGGGAGGAACACCTGCCAAATAACACCTAACTTTTTTGGAATTTTTCATTACCCAAAGGACATTATTAAGGGTAATTAGTTGTAAATTAAGAATAAAATGTGACAAAAAATCATTTAATCCTTTAGGTACACCAGGAGATTAAAATTGGAAACCACCTAAGTAAAATGGACTCATTATTACAATCTTTCAGGCAATATCACATGGAGATAAAATAAATTAATTAATTAAGGCAAGTAGTAAGGTATAACTTAACTTCAAAACAACCTTACTAACGATTGGCCCTGTATGATTGCAGATGGCCCCGAAACGTGGACAACAGGAAGGTCCTGCTCAAGGTGGAAGCAAACGAACTAGGAGAGGTGGAAGACACGTCCCTCCTAGACAACATGCAGAACAGGAGGAAAAATTGTTCAATATTCATCAAGAGGATCCTCCTACCATACAGTCCAGGCAGGCAGAAGGAGGAGCTGCTACAACACCTGAATAGGGACAACATCTCACGTTGTCCCAAGATTGTGTTCAGGCCATCCACAAAAAGTCCACATTTGCTATGGTGATTGTGGAATTAAAATTTGAATCTTTTGTAGAGTTCTCTCCTGACACTATTAGGGATCACCTCAAAGGATCCCCCTTATGGCCTACCCTCTTAGAAAGTGGTGCCTAGTACCTAGGGGAGACGTACCAATTCTAGGACAATAAAGAACAAGGCACCACCATCAATATTTGTGGTGTGATAGTTGATTTCTCTACGTAGGTCATTTCAGAAGTATTAAACCTCCCAAATACAAGGCCCAAGGTTGCTCAGTTATCTACCCGTTTAGACCCCGATGTGCGACGGGATTGGTTGGAAAGGGTGTATGGCAGATATAAGACATTTCGTGATTTTACGACAAAAGAGAGGATCTATTTCAAAATGGGAACTTATCACCTCTTCCCCATGAAGGGCTTAAAAAGAATATCAACATATGCAGCTAGAGGATGTGCAGTGCTGATGGGGAAGGTTAATGCTAACCTACCCCATCTATACTTAATGGAGATCTTGAGGTGATTTTGAGGAACGGAAGATAGGGAAGATGGCGTTGTCCTTCCCTTGTCTTATCAGGAAGCTTTTTCAACATGTTGGTATCTAGGGGTACACTAATGATGTCCTCCAAAAAGCCAAAAATGCTTCATATACTAAACTATTAAAGCCACCAACTATAAGGAATATTACTGGTGAGACGCTAGGGCCAAAAGAAGAAGAAGAACAAATGGCTAGACCAACTGCAACCCAACTTGTAGGATCCAGCCAACAACAAGAAGTAGGGCCTAGCACAGGCCAGGATCAGCCACCACCACCACAAGGCTATAGACCGTCGATGAGCCATCTCAAGGCCATCGCCAAGACGATCAGTTGGGAAAGTCGTGATGACGCAAATATCTTCCACATCATTGACGATGCCATACAGCCCACAGTTTCTTTGGATCATACAAGGGGTGAAGTGTCTATTCATATAGGAGGAGAGGAAAGTACTTGGTCACAACAGATCTTAGGAAACGTGGCATCTTTCCAAGTGCAATTAGAAACTGGTAAAGGGGCCACTGTGATGGTCATGCAACACCAGGATGCCATGGGAGCTGTAAGAGTGGTCACAAAGCACATCAAAGAATTGTTCAATGTACCTATTATACCACCGGCAGATCTCACAGGAGCATGGGATGCTCAAACTTTGGTCGAAACCTCAATGACTCCTATGGAACATGAGGATGTTCTTGATCAATTGCTACAAATAGAACAAGTAATGACATCCCTGTTTGACATTCCTCAGGATGTTACAGCAATTCAATCAGACCTCATTTCCACAAAGGGGAAGCTAGTCTTAACAGAAGTGAGGGCTAAGCATGCTGAAGCAGAGGTGTAGAAATTACAAGAGTAGCTCGCAGCCCTACAAGAAGCATAGTGGGACCCTTTGCAATTTGTTCCCGCAGACCAGCTAGATAATTTTAGAATTGAGCAACTAACCAAGCTAATCATGGAGAATAAAACGGGACTAAAGAAAAAGAGAAGGCTATTTGGGATGCATCTGCAGCGTAGGTGCAAACTCATGTGCATCTCAAAGCACTCAACACCTTACAAGAAGAAAATAAGCAGCTTGTTGCCGACAACCTTCAGTTGACCTCTATGGAAAAGCAAAAGAATGTTCTCGAAGAACACTTCCATCAGCTATGAGAATAATTCATCTGGGTCAACCAAGACATAAGCCATTTAGCCAAGGACAATCAAACCCTTTCAATGGAGGAGGTACACGCAATCTACCAAAAGATAGCTATTGAAATAAGCATGTGGAAAAATGAGACGAAATGACATGAAAAGCTAAAGGAGCACTTCCGAGATCAGGTGGGGATGTACAAACAAATCCTTAAGAAGGAGATCCATATGGCCAAGGCCCACATCAATGCTATCAGTGCTCAACACACTGACTGGCGGGCCATATTGGAAACATATGCTTTTGCCCACCAAGCGAAAGTTAAGAACCGGGACCTTCAGATTCAGGATCTAACAGAATACATGGAGTTGGCAAACCTGTGGTATGCTAACCTTGCCATGTTAATAGCAGGGTGCCCAAGGATAGAGCTCAAGTAGTAGGTAGCAACCACCTATGTCAAATACGAAGCAGAATTTGCAGAACACAAGAAGTTATTGGAAAAATTAGAGATCGCAAATTCTGAACTTGAGGTAGTGAAGGCAAGCTACCAAGGCCAAAAATGTGTCGCAACAAATATGGCTCGACGGCTTCCAGATTTCCAAGAATACAAAGATAAAGCTAGAGCCTATGAAGAGGAACGATGGGTATTCGTGGCTTGGTATGTCAAGGCCAATCAAATGTTTCCGCAACTACCTTGTCTGTGGGAAGTGCCGACTCCGTCAAACATTGGAACATTAGCATGGATGGCACAAGACCCTCCGATTGAAGAGGAGAAACTCCAGGCCATACTTCAATGTCATCAAGTCTCAAAACCTAGAGCACAAGACAAAGGGAAAGCACCAATGGAGGAGCCACCGCCACCAAGAACTACATGAGTTCCACCAATTTTGTAGCTATAGCACATTTCTTGTGTTGTCTCTTTATTTTGTTTTGATTCCACACTACGACATAAACCCATGTTCACCATCCAATAATTCCATACCTATCCACTGTGTAATTACTGTAACTCGAGGACGAATTTTCACTCAGTCGTGGAGGTATGATGAGTCGCCATTTAGTGCACTGCGATATCATGTACGCGATATCGTAGCCTCACCATGATATCATGTACGCGATATTGTAGTCTGTCTTCTCATCTATAAATAAGAGGAGTCAGTTAGGAGATGGGAGATTTTCTTCAATTTTAGTTTAAGTGTTAAGTTTTAGTTCTTGTTTTTCTCTCAACCCTTTTCCTCCCAGTGTATGCTCGCAGTGTGGTGATTGTAATTGTACGACACCTTTATTTGAGTGTGACGTACTTGGACACGCACATGACTAGAAATAAAGATCGAGATTACTTCATCATTGCAGCATTCACTTAGCTTAATTATTTAATTGACTATTATTTACTGCTTTCTTAGTTAATACCTTCTTACCCTAAACTCTTGTTAAACGCGTAATGAGTATGACTTCATTACAAGCATTTAAGTGTGACTACTTGGTAACCCAGTAACGTACCTAGGATCTACGCTTGGTAATCCCAGTGGTAGTCATGCACGAAGTCCAAGATGTGTACAGATAATCAAGGAACGGATGCTCATCACACTTAGGCTAGCTTAGATTTTCTCTTACCTTTCTCTCTTAGCTTAGTTAATATTATCTTCCATTGCCTTCAGGAGTAGCATTAGATTAGAAAACACATCATACACCTCACTCTGGACTAAACCATACGTGACAAAGCTAACACTAGTCTAGGTGGGAAGAAAGCAAACTACGACCTAAGGCTAACTGTCGAGATGCCACAACTAGTCCGTCTGCGGAGTTCGACCGGATCGCACGTGTAACGCTCGTATTCGTATGGTTGAGTGTAGGGGTACCTCGCCACTCATCAACTGGCTTCCTTAGGTTTTGCATCCCTTGCAAGGAATTAGTAACATGGATTGTAGAACTAGAGTCAATCCACCATATGTTATGGCCAACATCAACCATATTAGATTCAAAACAAACAAGTGAGAATTGAGGAATGTAGCATTTAAAATTAGAGTAGTTCACAAGTCATATTGCTACATAAATTAAAACATGCTTATGTCACTAAATTTGAGGTTAAAATAATGTATGACATGTTTACGAATATAAATCATGCATAAAATATGAATCAAATGGCATAAAAATTTCCTATGTGCTAAACTTTCAATTCAAACATATTCATATATCCTTACGATGAAACTATTAAATTATATCCCTTTTCTTAATCCTTGTGGGTAAATTAAGAAAAATAGTTTAATACATCATCCTAATTAATCATATTAAATATAATAAAAACATTTATGCAAAAAAATCTATTATATTACACATGATTAATTACAATTTAATGTTTATTTACCATAGGTGATCCAAAACTCTTAATATATAATTTTGCACAATTAAAGATGTGGCTACTCTCTAATTATACAAAATTATATAGATCACTAGTAATAATTTTTATGTAGAAAAATTATGCATATATTAATATGTCACTAAATATATACAAAAATATGCATGAAATTAACTACCAAATTCTACATTCCTATAAATCATGGAAAACCAAATTGAACCCATGACTAGGGAAAGAAATGTCAAAAACCTAGACCATAGAATGGTACAATTAGTGAAATAAACATGACAAGGTCTAAAATATTGTGAAAAGACAGAAAATGAATTTAGCACATTAGTCCACCATGTTTGACACCAACTATATAATTGTTCTTAGGAGCTTGAATATTCACTTTCCATGTCCTGTATATTTTCAAGGTAAAATAGATAGAATCGATTGTTATCCAGTTTATGAATTATACATGTCGTGCACATAATCGATACAATTTGTCCTAAGATGAAAAGCAATTACAAGATATTGAATGATCATGCTAAAACACTTCATCACTATGGATTTAGTATAAAATCTTTCTTTTCTCTACTCAAAATGAAAAACATGCCTCAGTTTGAAAGACTCATGTCAAACAAATCTACCAAATAACTCCTAATGATTTCTAAAATAGATATAAATCCTAGATTAGGACTGATGCAGGATTTGAAAGAAATGAGTGATTGAGCATCTGTTGAGACCTCATTAGCAGTTATAGTGCTACCTGATGCTACTTCACAGAATTGAAGAACTCAACCCATGCTTAAATGAGCAAAGATAATAACAAGATGGTATAACAGAGGCTGAAAGCAGCATCCATTTTTGTTTTCTTGGGTGTTAAGAAAAATGGTATGCATGGATCTGCAAACTAATTTAGAACTCATATTGTGATGTCTCAAAGCAAAAGAGATTCATTTTTTTTCTACTTGCTTTGGGAAAATAGAAAATGGAAAAGTCATAGCAAGCCAGACTTATGCTTAACTTGGACTATTTCACAACATTGACAAAGTCTATTTTTCCTAGAGAAAATGAGAAAGGAAAAAATGGCCTAAAATACATTTTGGCATGTTTCAAGCGTAATAGATACAAGTTCCACCCCCATCCCATGGAATACAAAATTTAAGCTGGCTCAGCTTTTCATAGTTAATTAACCAATCAATTCACAAATTAAAATGGATCTATTATATGTACAACATGTAAAGCAAAGTCAAAACCACACCCACCATTGTTTTGTTGATGCAAATCAACCTTTGCCAATTTGGTCATAGATCAGAAAATTCTACAACAAAAATTCCAAAAGGGGCACAAGCACATAATAGTGGCGCAAGAACAAATCAAATATAGTTGGATGAATTACATTAACATATAAAATAATTATGGCAAATTATTCATTGAGGGAAATTAGGCAGGTTGAGTGAGTCTTTCTAGCATCGTTGAAAACTTTGTAAATAGAAACCTCATCCAAATAAGTTCTAAGCATCAAGATAGAGACCTAACCAACTCTAATACCAAATGTAAGAAAATTTAACATAAAACATTAATTAAAACATGTATATAATTGAACTGCACAAATCACATAAATAGAAAACTCACCTCCAACCATTGATGCTCTCATTTGGACTACGTGAACGTGTTTTAGAGAATATTCCGAATTCTTCTGTCATACAAATGCTCAACAATAATGGTGTATGTAGACTCTGAGTGTTTGTGATAGGGACCAAAACTGTAACATTGCCATGAGTTTAATGTATTCCAGTGCCATTTGCTCTCCCATCAAGAACATTTTATAGGCAAACAAAATACATTACCAAAGATTAACTTCTGGTTTAAATGGGAAATATGAGATCATTCTTGTAAAAACCATTACAATAAATTTACTTGGTTTCAATTTTGAAACTATTAGTTTTTTATAACATGTAAATGGTTGAAACTTTTTGTCATGCGTAAACAGTTATAGGGAAAACACTAAAACAAAAATTTACTACCCTCAACTTTCCTAATGCATAAAATGTGGTTTCTATTTTCCATGGAGTCCACTTCAATCTAAAATTATGATGGTATAGGTGGATAACTTTGTGAATTCACCAAATCTCATAGACCTATACCATGACACTGAAAATCCTACTCTACATGAACTACACCATGAATCTGAGAATCCAATCTGCATGCACTATTGTTACTACATACAATGGATGTTTTACTATGAAAGGAAAAACACAAAAACCAAAATTTACTCTCCTCAACTTTTCTAATGCATGGAATGTGGTTTCTATAACATGCATTTATGCATTGAAGTGGCCTCCATATCCATTAATGCTTATATGCATTGGCATAACACGTTTTTTCGTTGGCTTTGGGGTGGCATCCACATCTGGATGGGGTTTTAGGTCTCTTATTTTTCAAATTTTCTCTCATGGTAACTGATTCCATGGCCTATAAATTTATTCTTGATGGGAGAACAAAGGCACCATGAATCAAAGTAGAATTGCAGTTCAAGTCCCTTTCATAGATGCTTGGAGGTTGCATACATCATCGTTGCAGAGCACTGGTGTGAAAGAAAAATCTGAACAAGATTAATTAAAGGCATCAATGGCTGGAGGTCAATTCCATTTGCTTCTGCATTCTATACTTTGATTACTTGTGCAATCCAAATTTTTTTGCACAATTATATTCTTACATTTGGTATCGGAGCATTAGATCTCTGTCTTGATGTGATTTTTGACGATGGTGAAATTATCTATATCGACTCTAGACTAGAGTCCAGTTGTTGAATTTGAATTGGATTGAATTAAATTGAATTCTGAACTTGTCGTCCATTTCACTAGCATGTGGGATATTTAAGTATGTATTTATGTTATGTTGCATGTATAGGAATCCATGAGTGTTTAATGTTGAATGGCCTATGTTGCTATGCCCATTGCCTATGTTGCTATGTCCATTCTTCTTCTACTACAGCAACAACGATAATGGTATGCCTACATTGGGCCTCCTCCTCAATTTGAATAAACAATTGTCATGATTGTGCAATGTCCATGCTCAGGACGGATGCTTATGATAAAATCTTTTTCCACATCCTCAATATATTCATTGTATTACATGTTTCGAATTTAGCTGGCAAGAACTTATATCTTTTGTGTTTCTTTTCTTTAAAAAAAAAAACCAAGGTTTTAACCTGGTGTTTCCTTTTTTCACCCATCATAGTCCAAAGGTATAAGGCTATGAAATATTAGAAGTCAAAAGATAACTTTGCTAATGTCCTAAGCAAGTTAGTGTATGCATCAAGTCATTCAATGTTTTTGATAAAATTATGTTTATACCATGTTACATTTGGTAATTTATTAATTGTATGCATATTTTTGTATATGTCTGCATCATTTTCCTCATATGAATTATAACTAATGATTTATATAATTTTGTATAATTAGAGAGTAGCCACAACATCTTTAATTATGCAAAATTATGTACTAAGAGCTTTTGGATCACATATGGTAGACAACATTAAAAATTATGATTAATCATATGTAATATGATAAATTTTATCCCACCAAAATTTTTATTGTATTTGATATGATTAATTAGGATGATATGTTAAATTATTAATCTTAATTTACCCACAAGGATTAAGAAAAGGAATATAATTTAATAGTTTCATCGTAAGGATATATGAATCTATTTGAATTAAAATTTAGCCTATAGGTAAATTTATGTCATTTAATTCATTTTTTTCATAATTTACATTGGTAAACATGTATTATGGTATTTTAACCTCAAATTTAGTAACATAAGCATGTTTGATTATGCAGTTATACAACCTATAAGCTACTTTGATTTTAAATGTGACATTTATGAATTAAAGGGTGATAATTATAAGGTGTGGAAGGAGAAAATTCTTCTTCATTTTGGTTGGATGGACATTGATTATGTTATTCGTAAGGATGAACCACCTGTCATTATAGCAATCAGCCATCTAGATGATATTGGTAATTAAAAAAATGGGAGCAATCTAATCAACTCTATGTCATGTTCATAAAAATCAAGATCTGGGCTAGTATGCATGGTTCACTAGAACAATATGACAATGTGCATGCTTTGTTAAAGACCATTGATGAATAATTTGAATCATCAGACAAGGCGTTGGCCAGCACCTTGATAATGAAGTTCTCATCCATGAAGCTCACTAAAACTCGTGGTGTGTGTGAGCACATCATGCAAATCAGGGATATAGTGGTTCAACTCAAAACACTTGAGGTTGAGATGTCAGAATCTCTCCTTGTGCACTACATCATAAACACACTCCTATCGTGATAAAAACCCTTTAAGATTTTTTATAACACACATAAGGACAAATGGTCAATCAATGGACTAATGACCATGTATGTGCAAGAAGAGGGAAGACTTGCTATGAAAGTGAAAGAGAGTGTGCATCTAGCTACACAAGGAAAAAATAAAGAATAAGCCAAAGGCAAGAAGAAGATCAACTTGCCTACACAAGCTGATATTAAGAAGGAATCTAGATGTTTTTTCTACAAAAAGAAAGGACACATAAATAAGGATTGTTCTAAATATCAAAAATGGCTTGAAAAGAAAGGTACTTGACTCTCACTTGTTTGTTTTGAATCTAATATGTTTGATGTTGGCCATGACACATGATGGATTGATTCTGGTTCTACAATTCATGTTACCAATTCCTTGCAGGAGTAAAAAACCTAAGGAAGCCAATGGGAAGTGAGTGATGTGTCTATTCAGGCAATAAGATGCGCTCATATGTGGAGGCAATCAGAACATGCAAATTAGTTTTAAGCAGTGGTTTTGTTTTAGAGTTGGAAAAGACATTTTATATTCCTAGTTTTTCAAGGAATTTAATTTTTGTTTCAAGGCTTGTATCATTGGGATTTTCTTTTAATTTTTTAGACACTATATTTAGTTTATATTATAGATCTGAACTTATTAGAAATGGTACATTAACAGATGGTGTTTTCAAAATTAATTTACAAAATGAAACTTCTTATACTTCTATGCATGTTCATGCTAGCATTAAGAGATGTGTTATGAATGGCAAATCCTCTATGTTGTGGCTTGTAGATTAGGACATATTTCTATTGAGAGAATAAAGAGATTAGTAAATGATGGAGTACTTAGTACTCTAGTTTTTTCTGACCTTGACACTTGTGTAAACTACATAAAGGGAAAGCAGACCAATATGTCAAAGAAAGGTGCCAATAGGAGTTTAGACATATTAGAGATCATACATACAAATATTTGTACTCCAAATGTAGATGCATATAATCAAAAGTATTTCATTACCTTTATTGATGATTACTCATGACATATGTATCTCTACCTACTTCATAATAAGAAAGAAGCTTTAAATGCCTTTAAGGTGTTTAAGGCTAAAGTACAGAAACAATGTGGTAAGCAAATAAAGTTAGTGAGATTTGATAGAGGTGGTGAATACTATGGTAGATATACTAATGATGGACAAACACCTAGTCCATTTTCTAAGTTTCTTTAAGAGCATGAAATTATTGTCCAGTACATTATGCCTAGTTCTCTAGACCATAATGGTGTGGCAGAAAGAAGAAACTGAACATTATTAGACATGGTGTAGAGTATGCTTAGTAGCTTCAAGCTTCCTAAGTCCTTGTGGACTGAAGCTCTTAAGACAACCATGTATATATTAAACCGAGTTCCAACCAAGGTTATCTCAAAGATACCATTTGAATTATGGAAAGGTTGGAAACCAAGTTTGTGACATATATGCATTTGGGAATGCCCATCTGAAGTAAGAGTCTATAATCCATCAGAAAAGAAGCTAAACCCAAGGACCATAAGTGGGTATTTCATTGGATATGTTGAATGGTCTAAGGGATACAGATTTTTTTGCCCATCACATACTACTAGATTTGTGAAATCAAGGAATGCTAAATTTCTTGAGAATGACTTAATTAATGGAAGTAATAGATCTTGGAACATTGTTCCTGAGATAGATCATATAGATGCTCAACCCACTATTTCAAATGATAGACTGATTGTTGTGCACAATATGCCTAGAGCACAAATGCGTAATGAACAACAACCAATCATTGAAGTTCCACAAATTGTTGATTAAGAAGTAGTAGATCTAGCTAAACAATAGATACTAAAACCTATTGAACAAACTATTGAATGTCATGATCCTCAAGAGAATGATGACCCAACATTAGTAAGGCAATTAGCGATTCCTAATAACTATATAGTGTATCTATAGTAGTCTGACTACAACATAGGAGCCAAAAATGATCCCGAAACATTTTCACAAGCCATGAGTTGTAAAGAATCTAACTTGTGGTATGATGCCATGAAAGATGAGGTGAACTCTATGTCATCTAATGAAGTTTAGGATCTTGTCAAGTTACCTGATGGTGTAAAATCCATTGGATACAAATGGGTCTTCAAGACTAAGAAAGACTCATTGGGCAACATTGAAAGATATAAGGCCAGACTTGTCGCTAAAAAATTCACTCAGAAAGAGGGAATAGATTAAGGAGACCTTTTCTCCTATATCTAAGAAGGACTCCCTTCATGTTATCATGGCATTAGTTGCCCATTTTGATCTTGAATTACATCAAATGGATATGAAAACAGCATTCCTCAATGGTGATCTAGAGGAAGAGGTTTATATGAAACAACCTAAAGGATTTTCCTCTAGTGATGGTGAGCAATTGGTATGCAAGCTCAAGAAATTCATATATGGATTAAAACAAGCCTCTCAACAATGGTTCTTAAAATTCCATGATATCATCACTTCATTTGATTTTGAAGAAAACATCATGGATTAATGTATATACCAGAAGGTTAGTGGGAGCAAAATTTGTTTCCTTGTTCTATATGTGGATGATATCCTTCTTGCAACCAATAATAGTGGATTTCTATATATGAGGTGAAATATTTTCTCTCTAACAATTTTGAGATGAAGGATCTAGGTGAGGCATCTTATGTCATTGACATTCAAATCCATAGGGATAGATCTAGATGTATTATGGGATTGTCATAGGAAACTTATATCAACATAGTTTTAGAGAGGTTTCAGATGAAAGATTGTTCACCAAGTATAGCACCCATTGTGAATGGTGACAGGTTCAATTTCAACCAGTTCCCTAGGAATGATTTAGAGAAGAGTTAAATGAGCAACATTCCATATGCTTCAGCTATTGGAAGTCTTATGTATGCTCAGGTCTACACAAGACCTAACATTGCATTTGTTGTGGGAATGTTGGGCATATATGAGAGTAATCTAGGTATTGACCATTAGAGGGCTACAAAGAAAGTGATGAGGTATCTTCAAGGTACAAAAGACTACATGCTTATGTATAAACAAATTGACTCCTTGGAGGTGACTAACTATTTTGATTCAGACTTTTCTCACTTTGTTGATTCACGAAAATCCACATCTTGTTATATTTTTATGCTAGCTGGAGGGGCTATCTCCTAGAGGAGTGGAAAGCAAACTTTGATTGCTACTTCCACAATGGAGGCAAAGTTCATTTTTTGTTTTGAGGCTACTTCACATGGTGTATGGTTAAAGAGTTTCATAACAGGGCTTAGAATTGTGGATTCTATATCTAGGCCATTAAAAATGTTTTGTGATAATTCAGCTACTATCTTTACAGCTAAGAATAATGAGTGACAATCGAAGCAAACACATCAACATAAAGCACTTAGCCATAAGGGAATGCATTAAGGAAAACAAACTAGTCATTGCGCATATAAGTACTAAATTAATGATAGTTGATCCTTTGACAAAGAAATGCCACCGAAGTCATTTAAGGATCATATAATTTGAATGAGACCTAGTTCCATAATGTAATTTGTTGTACGTACAAATTACAATCTTAATGAAACTCTTATTCAGTTATGTTATTTTCTCATATGGTTTGCGCATATAATTATTAGAGAAAATACATATATGGTAGGGCATTGAATGAACATTGGGTTTATTCATAAAGTTACATTACCATATATAAGGAATTACGTTTAAGAGATAATGCATTGTAATACATGGAAAATAATATTCACATTAAGAGGAACTATCGTCATGATTTATGTATTTATTTCTTGAACTCTAGACTTAATTAAATATGGAGACCAAGTAGGAGATTGTAACACTCATTTACGTGTTGAAGTGACCTCCATATCTTTGATACTTATACGTGTTGGAATAATGCATTTTTGCATTGGCGTTGAGGTGGCGTTCACAGGTGTATGGGGTTTTGGGTCTCTTATTTTTTAAATTTTCTCTCATGGTAACCAATTTTGTGGCCTATAAATTCATTCTTGATAGAAGAACAAAAGCACCACAAATAAAAGTAGGATTGTAGTTCAGGTTCCTTTCACAAATGTTTGGAGCTTGCATACACCATCATTGCAGAGCTTTGGTGTGAAAAAGACTCTGAACAAGATTAATCAAAGGCATCAATGGCTGGAGGTCAGTTCCATTTGCTTCTGCATTTTGTGCTTTGATTACTTGTGCAATCTAGTTTTTTTGCACACTTATTTTCTTACAGTTTCTATTTTCCATGAAATCTGCTTCACTCAAAAATTATGATGGTACAGGTGAATAACCTTGTGAATTCACCAAATCCTATAGACCTACACCATGATACTGAAAATACCACTCTGCATGGACTCCATCATGAATCCGGAAATCGGATTTGCATGGAATATTATTGCTACGTACAATGGATGTTTTTCTATGAAAGGGAAAAGACTAAGACCAAAATTTACTCCACTCAACTTTTCTATTGCATGAAATATGATTTCTATTTTCCATGAAGTCCAATTCAATCCAAAATTATGATGGTACAGGTGGATAACCTTGTGAATTCATCAAATCCCATAGACCTACACCATGACATCGAAAATCCCACTTTGCATGGACTGCATCATCATGAATCCGAAAATCCTGATCCGCGTGGAATATTGTTGCTGCATAGAATGGACATTTTGCAATGAAAGGAAAGCACAGAAGCCAAAATTTCCTCCCTTCAACTTTGCTAATGCATGGAATGTGGTTTCTATTTTTCATGAAGTCCACCTCAATCCAAAATTATGATGGCACATATGCATAATCTTGTGAATTCACCAAATCCAGTAGACCTACACCATGACACCAAAAATCCTGCTCTGCATGGAGTGCATCATGGATCCAAAAACCAGGGTCCGCCTAAAATATTGTTGCTGCTTACCATGAACGTTTTGTTATGAAAGTGAAAACACAGAAACCAAAATTTACTCCCCTCAACTTTTCTAATGCTTGGAATGTGGTTTCTATTTTCCATGAAGTCCACTTCAATCCAAAATGAACGACTCTGACTCTTGCTGCAGACCGTAGTGTGAAATTTCACGCAATGTAGCGTGTCGTAACAAAATGTGAATCGAATTTATTCATTTGTAAATCTGTCCGTGTTGACGATCTGTCCCGCTTTGGAAAAAACAAAAAGAAAAAGCAGTGCAGACATTATTGTTTTATAACTACGCTCATATTCTAAAGTCATGATGGTAAAATCCAAAGACCGTTCCAAAGCACCTAAATTCCAGTTTGCCAAGAATTTTTTCCAGTCTCTATAGACTTTGCAGACGCGCAATGAAATGATTGCTTTTTTCCAGTCTTGCATTCACACTTGCATTTAATAGTTGTTATTGTTTCATTTAATCTGGCTCACGCACATTCATCCTTGAATCTTGCCTTCGCTCTCAATACTTGGTTTCCAACGCAGACATCTCTATCACAAGCCATTATATGTATGCATTATAATCAGTTATTTAGAAGCAGCAGAAATGCCAATCTCAGATCTTATGGCAAAGGCAGTGCAAGAGCAATACAAATTATTAGAACAAGAATTAGCTCTTACCATCTTCTTAGAGAGATAAGGCTTTAGATCAGTTTACCAAAAGAAAAGCATACTTGTAAACTATGCAAATAAAGTATAGAAAATGAAGAGCATATCTTTTTATTTTGCCCATCTTTGGCTCACATTTAAATAAACTACAATATTAATTATTCATCCTATATGCTTGGTGCATTACATCAATGATGTTTTCAATTTTCTTCAAAAATATGTTGAGGCTTTGTAACCATCTAATGATCCTTTGTGATTTTTTGAAATTAACAAAAATCTCCAGTTTCTACAAAATTGTATCTATTTGCACCTTAACAATTGGCTTTCAATAGTATCTAGATATCCACCAAATTTGGATC
>MNCI01024728.1:37274-91008 GCA_015680685.1 Gnetum montanum
AATCAAGGTTGGAAACAATCTTGATAAATAAATAATTTGCTAAACCAAGGTTGAAAACATTCTTAATGATGAAGAATTCCAATAACAATGAAGAAAGTACCTCTTGTACACATAAAAGTGGGCCTATTAAATAATTCATGCAACATGATAAAGATAATAATAAAAGAAGGGACTATTAAAAATTCATAAATCATTGAGAATTACCTCCAAAATATATAAAGGAATATTTGTCAAAAACATTTATTGAACATGCAAAATATACTTCCATGATATCAAAAAAAGATCTCTTTAAAAATTCATGAAGCATGAAGAAATTACCTTCAATATGCATAAAGAAACATTTGTAACATCAAGATGATTAACAACATTGAATATTAGTTAAAGCATGAAGATCAATGATGATTACACTTCCCATTATCCCATAAGCAAGGGATTATTGGAAACTAAAATGCATAGAAAGTGCATTAACGATTTTTGCTCATTTTAAGGAAAAACCTTATGATGATTTTTTTATGTTTTCTTTCTAAAAAATGATCTCAATTGGACTAGGAAGTTCAAAAGTTTATTTTAATAAAAAATCAAATATTATTATTTGATGAGAAAAGGTAATTGACTTTAGTCCCAAATATCTTTTAAAATTTCATATTTTGAAATGAATAAATAAGGCAAACTTATCCCTAAAAGATGTATTATGTTCCCATTCTATTTATATAAGAGGTCATTTCTTCCATTTGTATGGGGAATAATATTGAAATCAATAGAGGGAAGTTTTGATGAATGAAGTATTGGATGGTTTCTTTGATGAGAAACAATTGGCTTATTTATGTATTTTAAAATTTTTGAAAATTAATAAATTAGATAATCAATTCTCTTCAACTCACATCAATTCTTTTTACCTTTCTCTATCTCATAACTCTCATTATTCTCTCTACTTTATTCACATCAACATTCTCATCATCGCTCACCATAATTAGATTCATTATCTTCTCATCAATTTTATTACATTTCTCATCAACTCATTAATTTATCAACATGAAGAAGATGAAGAGTCAATTTTAAGAAGTATTTTTCCAAATTATATCTAACTAGTGATATGGCATACAACTGATTTAAAATTTTACAGAGAGTATGTCTTTTAAAGAGCTTTTCAACGAGCCTAAAATAAGCCTCAAATTCTTAGTAATGAAGAAGTTAGAATCTTCTAAATTTTGAAGAAAAAATATAAAAAAAAACACCGATGTAGATGTCTTGCATCTTTAAGATGTCTCTCTTAATACCTAAACATGTCTTCTTAGAATTAATAGACATCTTTGAATTAAAAGTCATATTTCCTAAAAGCAAGAAACAAATTAATATTAGCTTCGTGGTATTCAAAATCTAACAAAGTGGTACCAAATCACCAATTTCAATTCACGTGATCAATTAAAGAATTGGATGAGTTAAAGTTGGAAACAATCTTGATTATGAAAATTTTGATGAACCAAGGTTGAAAACAATCTTGATGATGATTAATTTCATGATATAATGTTGAAAATAATCTTGATGATGAAGAATTCCCGCAATCAAGCACTTGAATACCTAATCGAGGGTCTATCAAAAAATTCATGCAACATAAAGAAAATACCTCCATGATGACAAAAGCAAGGACTCTTAAAAATTCATGAAGCATGAAGAATTAGTTACAAAATGCATAAAGGAGAGTTTTAACAAAAAAAAAATCAATCAACAAGAAAATACCTTCATAATGTTAAAAGGAGGGTCGCTTTAAAAACATTCATAAAGCATGAAGAAATTGCCTACCATAAGTACAAAGGAGGATTTGTAACATTAAGATGATTGCCAAGAAGATTGGAAATTAGTTGAAGTATGAAGACAAATGACAATCATACTTCCCATTAACCTTTCAACAAGGGAATGTCGAAGAGTAGGATGCATAAAAAGTGCACTAATGATTTTTCTCATTATAAGCAAAAAATCTTAAGCTGCCTTTTTATGTTTTCTTATTAAAAAAGGTTGAAAATAATGTAAATTGGACTTAAAAGTCCAAAGTTTTCTTTTATCAAAAAATTAAATATTAGTATTTCATGGGTGGATGTAATTGATTTTAGCCTTAAATACCCTTTAAAATTCCATACTTTAAATTGAATAGGCAAGGCAAACTTGTTTTGAAAAGGTATATTATGGTTCAAATCCATTTCTATAAGGAGGAGGTTGATAAATTGTACTACATAAGGATCATATGAAGGGAAATAGATAAGTTATGGTCAAAATAGTTTTAGATAATTCTTTGGAACTTCGTAATAATCAATGAATCTTAAAGTTTTAAAATGTATATCTTTAATTTTGTTCTTTAAATGTCATGATCTTTTGGTTGTATTAGTTATTTCAAATAGTAACTAATGAACTTACAACATTTGCTTCTTCACAAGTACACTAACTCTAACAAGACTTTAATTTGATATTGAATGGTGCAACTTACTTTTACTTTACATGACTTTAAATCTTTACAAATTCATAAGGATTGTTAATTGATAAACCTTACGAAAGAGTAAGGTGACTTACAACTTGTTACTCTATTAACAATATAACTTAAGTTGCATTCATGAAGTATGAATTACTCTAACAATAGCTATTTCTTCTATTTATAAGAGGATCAAATTGAGGAAAAGAGAAAACATAGGCATATTAAGTAAAAGAAGTAACAACTTTCATGAACTCATTAATTTATCAATATTAAGAAGGTTAAGAGTTATTTTTAAGAGGCATTTTTTCAAGCATTATCTAACCAATGAAATGACATCAAATTAACTTGAGATTTTACAAATAGATAGACCTTTTTAAAAGGTTTCCAACAAGCCCAAGAATAACTGAAAACTTTGAGTAATGAAAAAGTTACAACGTCCTGAATTTTAAAGAAAAATTAGAAGACATCTATATAATCATCTTTTATCTTCAAGACATCTCTCCCAATATCAAAAGATGTCTTTAAACTCTAAAAATGTCTTTCTAGAATCAGTAGATGTCTTTGAAACATCTTTCCTAAGAAAAAGAAAATAATCAAGATCAGCTTCTATTGCACTTAAAATCCCACAAATTCAAAATTTTAGCCTTTAACTCCTATACAATAATCTCACTCACTAGCATATTCTAATGGTTAATAACATATACTGCCTTGTTATAATTATCTTTCATCAATAGCTCTTCCACTTATCTCATTAACAAGTTTGGTGATAATCCTTCTTGCAATCATCTATCGTTATATGTAGTTGATAGTTTGATAGTTTGAACCATCTTTTATCTTTTTACCACATAAATCATTTTCATTAATGGTAGTTGATTGATTACCATCTTCTTAGACTTGTGACTATGTGAACTCAATTTATCCTTCCTCACAGTGACAATGTTACACTATGAATCAATAATGGCATGTTGATAATATTGCCATGGTTTGACTAAAATGATATGGTAAGAATCCATGGGAATGATACCACAACAAGAAAAATCAAAAAAAAATTGCCACTCAAAAAGTAAAGATATTATTGTATCATTTAATGATTAATACTTTGATCCAACCAACTAGTTATTCAATAGTTTTGAATATGAATGGATAGATAACTGTAGTTCCTCAACTATAAATCTAGAAACTAGATTATCCAAAGTAGTATTATCAACAATAGGTTGCATTATTTTTATTATTACACCTAATCTAAACTATTAGAAAACCCCTCCTCTTATCCAAAATTGATTTTGAAGCAGCTTTCATGATAATAGATTTTAACTTCATCTATGTATAAATCTATGTGGTTATATCTTCTTTTCGTTAAGCCTTCCAATGGTTAATTTTGTATTTGTGATCTCTTTGTGGTCTATATGAGTTTTGGACTAATCTTAGGCTTGTTGGAAAGCTCGTTCTATAGTCTATATGCCTACAAAATTTGGAATTGATTTGAGTTAATTTGATGGTTGAACTTTGTTACACAAGAGTGTTTCTTAATGTGATTGTTCAATTTTTTTAATTAATGAATTGGTAAATACAATGAATTGATGAGGGATGATGAAAGTTATTATAGTATAAAATTTCATAACATAATCTATATTATTATTTTAGCATCAATTTTCCTCAATAGCATTAATGCCATCTCTTACAAACATTATTTGCCCAGATATTTATAGCCAACTGATGGGACCATAATAGAAAAACAAGGATTTTTTAAAAAAAATTAGGCTAAAAATTGAAGAGACACTAGAGATTGGGGCCATTCTCTAATTACATTTTCCCATCAATATTTTTCTTTAAATAAATAATAAAAATTCCTATCTTATCTTTTATAGCAAAAGATCTCAAATAGACTTTACAAGGCTTTGGTCCCTATTTTACAAAAGAGCTAATTTGGATTGACTTGATCTTTGACTTTTCTTGAAGTTTAAACTTTATCTTCATGCTTTCACTTCTTTTTGTTGCATTTCTATATGTAAATATGACCTATTATTACTTTGAATTTATACTTATTAAATTCACTTTTTTGTATATCTTGAAATCCACATCTTGGGCAAGTAAAATGAATGTAGTGTAAGTTACCAAAGTGCATACTAGAACCAACAGTCCCTCCTTTAGGATGTACTTTGGAGTTGTTTTGGATTATTCTTAAGTAGTCAAACTTCTATATTGTTGGAAACTTATTCAATGTTTTTTATTATAGTTTTTCTTAATTAAGCTTCTCTTTGCTGATTTTGTGATTCAATGATTGATTCTTGTATTAGATTGTCTTCTACCTCTTTTGAATATTTTGGAGTAATGATGGTAGGCTCTTTTGGTTTTGTAAAATCTAATTTTGTTGAGTAGACCTCCTTCTATTCTTCTTTCAATTCTTTCATTTTTGATTTTGTGGTGGTAACAGCTTGCTTTTCTTCCTTCAATAAATTGTATAGCCAATGTTCTAGGTCTTTTATTTCTTCAATCTTATTTTCATTCTTTAAAAGTACCTTTTGATTTTTCATATTTTCTAATTTCTCTGTTCTTGGTACTAACTCTAAGTAGTAGATCTAATTATGAAGCTTTTCAAACTGTACTTTTGTATTATTTTGATTGAAAATAATGCAAAAGTCCTTCTAGAACACTAGACTATAATCATCATATGTTAATTGACTTATTGATAGTAATGATTTTTGGATATCAAACATATAATGGACATCATTGATTTCAAATTTATTTCCATGTTCCAAATTGATGATAATGTTTCCAACTCCTAATACCTCCAATTTTCCTCCATCTTCAAGCTAAACTTTGCCAATGTTATTTGTAAATTTGAGTTCATTAAAGTCATATATCCTTGATGCTATCTGATCAATATAACCACTTTCTAATAGCCACAAGTTTGAAGGGATTCTCTTATTTTGAGGATAGAAAGCAAAATGAGTTGGCATTTGTTTATCTTGAAGAATAGCATTAGCCCTTTATTTTTTAAAATCTTATATTTTCTTTTCACTTCTTCAATTTGATGGTGCTCTCATTTGTTTTATAACTTCTTGTTTTGGTTTTCTCTAGTTTCCTCTCTTGACCTTTTGTAGTTTCTTTCTCTAGTTTTCTCTTCTTGACCTTTTGTAGTTTCTAACTTTTCTTCACATTAATTTGTACCCTCCTTATCTTTATATTTTTCTTGGATCAATTGCTACATTTCCTTGCTAGTCTTCAATTTTGAATTTACATTTCTAATTCTTCTACACATTGAATTGCATATAATGCCTTTTTTCAATTCCTTTTTTTAATTATTATTTGAAATCTTTTTCTTAAATTTTGGTTCATTGCTTTAGGAATTTCACTACCTTTGTCCACAATCCTCTAAACATCATTGTGATATAATAGTTCCTCTATCAAATTTTGCTATAATCTGAAATTTTGAGTATCATCATAAATTACTAAACATGTTGGAAATTTCTTACTTGAATCTCTCATGACTTCATCCTTTGCTATGATACAATTTTTGATTTTTAAGATGTAAGAAAATTTCAAATAATTTTTTTTTTTACAAATTTTTGCCAATCTAATCTATCCAATGATGTAGGTGGCCTAATTGAGAAAAAGTGATTTTTTCAATTTTGTAGTTGCAATATCTTCATGATCCAAATGAGTTTTGGAATGATCTTAGGCTTATTTGAAAGCTCGTTCTCCTATCTATAAGCCTGCAAAATTTGGAATTAATCTAAGTTTATTTGATGGTTAAAATTTATTACATTAAAGTGGCTTAGAACATGATTATTCAGTTTCTTGGATTAATGAATTGAAGGATATGATAAATTGTTGATGGATGATGAAAATTATTAGAGTGAAAAATTTCGTAATATAATCTATCTTATTGTTGTAGCATCAATTTTTCTCAATGCAATCAATGTCATCTCTTACAAACATGATCTACCTACATATTTATAGCCAAATGATGGAGCCATAATAAAATATGATGGAACAAACCTATTTTATGGAAAACTGGACTAAAAATTTAAGAGACATGAGAGAATAGAACCATGCTTTAATTACATCTACTCATCAATCTTTTTCCAAAAATGAAAATAATGAAACTGTCAATCATGCCTTGTGATGGGACGCGATATCGCATGAGCCGCGATATCGCATCAGACCCTACAATATTGCGTACGCAATATCACAGCCGGTCGCCAGTTCTATAAATAAGAGGCAGCTTTCCCTGATTTCATCATCTAGATCTAGACCCTTAGCTAAACTCTAGTAGTTTTACCATTCCAGAGATAGAATAATTTCCATGTGCCCGCAGTAGGAGTCTCAAAGTGGACGGATCTTTATTCGAGCAAATTGTACCTGAGCACACATTTGTGTACGGAAATAAAGACGAACTTTCTAATAAACCTTGCAGTGCATGGACTAAGCTAAATAGGATTTAATTAATGTTAAATGTTTAAATGTTTTCTTAGATAATTAATCTCTCTCAACCCTCAACTCTCCTAGTTAAATGCATTTAGTATGACCGCTTCAAGCATGTGTGCTACGCTTGGTAACCCAGTAATGGATAGCGTTTGGTAATCCCAGTAGCATTGCACTGGTTTAGGGTGTGTACGGTAAGTGGGAACTGATACTGATGCTAGGACAATTAAAGCTTAGTTAGTGAAAGTTAGTTACTTAGTCTCTTCGCCCTTTCCTCTCTTAGCATAGGCGATAAAAAGATAAAAGACATAAAAAATCACATACCTCAAACTTACTTAATCATACAACCGTGACAATACAAGTAAGTCTGGGAAGAAAACACTTGATTAACCTTAAGTGTTCCATTAGGACGCGTAAGCACTTAGTCCTTGGAGTTCGACCAGATCGTGTGTGCATGCTCGTATTCGTATGGTTGAGTGTAGGGGTACCTTGCCACTCATCATTGGCGCCATTGCCAGGGACTTAGTTGTTTGTGCGCTACGTAGAACATAGGAAATCATCCATATCGTTGAAGAGCTTAAACGAACCCTTAAGGTTAATCAAGAAAAATAACATAACGGAAAACAGCACACCAAACAAGACTAAAATGTCTTCTTCTCCAAACAAAAGCACTTCATCGCTTAGGAACAACACTAGAGATAGTCGGCAGCACAACACACATAATCAAAATCCACCAGTTCCTCAGCAATTCAGTGTGGTATATATTCATCACGATAAATATATACCCGACTTTACCTTTGTCTTCCATCAAGACGAACAACTTTGTTGGAGAGACTTGGAGGGTAACATAGTGTTACCTCCAGATAGAGCAACCCCCAACATGCTCCTTCATGCCCTTGCATGAATAAGCATGTCACAATTATACGTTGAGTACGTTGCATGCAATTACAATGCAAGGGATTACCATCCCACAGAAGCACAACATCAACGGGACTTGCAACAGGAGAGTTACCACACATCTTTGAAGGACAAAGGACCCCGTAATGCTTCACCCGTCTTAAACGAAATTGAGGGTGGTGAACCTGTTTTCATAGGTTCTCCACAAAACGATGTTCCCCCTCCTAACGATGGTCAGGAGGTGGTGTATCAGAACCTGTGCTCCATGATTCACAACCCTGGTTCTGATCCCCATGAACACCAAGTGTTCAACGAGGGAACACAAACACATGACAAGGACGAGCATTCTAATCATCATCACGTCAGGGCCGGAACCACAGAAGAGAAGGTAGGGAACATCGTCATGGCGATGGTTCTCCTTCTTCTTCCCCTTCATCACCACATTCACCCTCTCCTTCAACATCAAGACGTAGTCATAAGGAGCCTAACCATGAGGATAAAGGTAAATAGAGTGAGAAACCTCAATGAGAGAGTCGAGTGCGAGGACGAGGGCACTTGAAAGAATCAAGGCATGAAAGAAGGGAAAGTAGGGAACCGCGTAGACATCATAGACGCTATGAAAAAATGACAATGAAGAACCCCTACTTGCAACCCGAAGCATGTTAGACATAACGAAGGTTGTGAGAATACCTACAAGGCACTAAAAAGATAGCAGGATCAAGAGACTAGACATGAATAATATCCCACGATTTGAGGGGGGATACAACGCTGATCCTCAGAACCACTTACAGGCATTTCACGATGCCTATGCCTTGCAAAACATTGAGAACGAGTGGAAAAAATTAAAGTTGTTCCCAATGACACTCATAAAATAATCAGAAAGCTGGTACCAGTCCTTAGAACTGAAAACCATTAGGAGGTGGAGTACGATGCTAGAACTGTTTAACGATAAATATCAGACGTACTCCGGAGTGTCCAACCTGCGAAAAAAATCCAAGGATGGAAGTAGGGAACTCATGAATCCTTGGATGCTACCATGGGCCGTTATTATGCACTATTACATCGTTGCCCAGGCCATGGTTACACACAATGAGATCAACTACGCCATCTTGTAGATGGACTTAGGCATGAAACCAGGAGAACCCTTGAAACGTATGCCCAAGGGAGATTATCAGAGCTTAGGTTCCATGAGGTTCATAGATTATTGAAGCAAGTAGCTAAGGAAGAAGGAGAGCTACATAAGAGAGAAAGTGCGGAAGAGTATAATCGCAATCCTTCCCTTCGAAAGAGGGGAGTGAGATTCTGTGAGGAGGAGGATGAGTCACCACTCGAAGAGTTGGTGAGTAGGAAAACCTTGCTGCTTCAGAAATTAACAACAGAAGTGTCGACTAAGGTAGATCAGATGTGGGACTCCTTAGATAGTAGATTTGAAAATGTTTTTAAAATCGTAGAGGAGTCTAAGGAGCGAAGTAGTAATCATGATAAGAAAAAGAAGAGGGATTTGGACCATGCACGTAACAAAGGTAAGGGTAAAATGGCTATCACTGAAGAGGTTGTGGATTCGGATACAGACAATGACGGTGGATGTGAGATCTGCCAATATGACCATCCTAAGGGATGTTGCCCGATCATCTCACATCTACAAGAGTCTGGGTTGTATGCACTTAACCCACAACTTAACAAACAGTAAGCACCCCGTCGGTTACCCAATCCCCAAGGCAACCCACAGCAATTCCACCAACCGTTAACATATTATTCAAGTGGAACTCCACCACAGCCTATTGAGCAACACCAGCAATGGAAATACCCACAGTCGTGGGGGATGCCACAACCAAGGCAACAATACCCTTACCAGCAACCGGATCCATATGGCTACGACGTGTAGCAGCCAATCTCTCCACCTGACTCTATTGGTCACATGACACCACGACGTCACTACCAAGCTTAGGAGTATTATAAAACTTCTTCTCTTGGGAGAGACACATCACATACATACCATCCTCCGAATCCATCTTCCACTCTCACACTAATAGCCCCATTACCACCCACTCCAGCAATGCAAGAGAAACTCCCCACTCAACCACAGCAACGTAATGCTACGAGAGCTGTAAATCCTCAACTTGTTGCTGGTTCTGACAACCATACAAAGAGAAGACCTTTCTTCAAAACCAACAGTCTAAATAAGCTCTCACAACCACAAGCAGTTGAGCCTCAAAACGCCTCTCCATCAAATAAGGCTTTGGAGCTCCCTTCAAACCAACAACAAAGCTCAATGCACACGGTTATGTTAACACATACCATTACTGACTGGATCAAGGTAGGCCACCTTCCCAGGAAATTCTCAGACCTTGGAAGCCCCCTAATCTATCTCCAAGTCGCTGGGAATAAACCATGTAAGGCTCTTCTGGACTCAGGTTCCGAAGTCAACTTGATATTGCAAGAAATGTATAAAGCCTGAAACCTACCTCCACTAAAGAAGAGCAATATTCGCTTAGAGCTGGCTGACCAGTCCATCACTATTCCCTTGGGACTAGTGGAGGACATCGTTACCACTATGTGTGATTGGTCATACCCAACTGATTTCCTGGTGATACCAGTAAATAATGACAAAGGGGACTTCCCAATAATAATGGGAAGGGCATGACTAAGTACCGTGAATGCATGCCTAGGAATCCACGATCTTTCCCTGGAAATATCTAAGGAAAACACTTGTGGAAAAATCGAGAAGAAGAAAGTTCCATGCATCACATACAGTGATACAGGGTGTGATTGCGTACAAGAATGTTTAGCATTGCCTGCATGCAACTGGTGTGCACCAGAGGTTAACATACAAAGGTGCCTGTATGTAGCAACCACACAACAAGAAAACACCCAGTGGTTGACAGCTAATCAAGAGAGCAACTTACCAATATGCATGGAACTAACTGGGGGACCAACTTGTGACCACGTTGAAAGCATAAATACACTGGAGCAAGAGCGTCTCCAACTTCCAACCCTTAACCTAAAAACATCAATTGGGAGAAGTTGGACACTTCTAAGAAATTCAAACAAGCGCTCATTATTTTGGATCTCTCCCTTTCAATTTAGTCATGGGGGAAATGGCCACCTATGCTGATCACTCACAACCCTCAATTCTTTTTAAGTTTTTTTTTTACACATTTTTGTTTTACAAATTTCTTTAACTTTTCTTATTTTTGTTTTACAACATCATTCATACTTCTTCATTTACTTGTGTGTTTATTTATTTATTTATTTCTTAAGTTTGTCACTTAATAAGTGCTCTAAAGATGGTATGAACTGTATCCCATTGATTGTTAATGTTTGGTTTTTACCTTTAAGTTCTGATGTTGATACTAAGGTATGGTTCTTTTGGTATAGCAGGCAATGAGTCCACATCATCCATGCATCCATGAATTTCTATGGTCTCTCTTGGCTTGGAACTGTACAGTCCCTTTTTCACCAATAAGAACTCTCAACAAATTGGTGACTGAATATTTCTCAAACTAAGGAAGGACTCAAGGACTGAAAAGGGTGTGACTTCAAGGGAACTTGATGCATTTTTGTTGGCCATTCTCTTGGGTGCTTGGATGTTTTCTTCTTGGGTTTTCCTTACCATTCCGACGCTACTCCATTATCAGGAAGCTGAGGCAATAAAAATAATAAGTCTTTGCATGGTGTGGTTCTCACGCAAAAATCAAAAAAAAATAGTGAGAATTCAAAGCACACCCCTTAGACAAAATAATCATCTAGGCTACAAGCACTGGTTATGGAACTAAATAAAAATGTTCCCTCTAACTAAGGCCCTTCCTCGCTTCCTACTTACTCATTTTTTGTTTCATCGAAATGGTGGTGACTCTTTGGCGGAAGCATTCTCGTTACTCCAAGTGGATGGATTGGCCAAGTGTATTAATGCGAATTCATTCAATGTGGATTGTTTGAGGCTGGATTTAGAATGAGATCTACTAAGTCACATTAACCATAACTACACAAGGGGTTGTACACCACCTTGTTCTTGAGACTCCATTCCATTCTCTTCTTTCCATCTTTCTTTCTCCATTCTTCACCTCATTGCCGATTATATCAATAGTTCATATGTTGGTTGATGCATTGTTTTCTTTTGGGTAAATTCTTGTGGTTAAGACTTTAACTCTTGTTTCCAAATGACATTCCTAGAGCCTACGGACTCTTTGAATGTGGGATTGTCAAGGCATTAAGGGCATGAGCCTGCTTTGGGGAGGACCCACTAGCATTCCTATTTGGTGCATCCGTTAATTTCTTTCCCTTAAACATTTTCGCAATCACCATTTATTTTGTTCATCTTTATCTTTGACATCCATTTTATCGGCGTTGTTATTGTTTCTTTTTCTCCATCTTTCTTATTCCTTATCTTTTTCCATTCTATCACTACCGGAGGTTCGCTCTCAGTCATGGGGATCCTGGTCCAATTTTTTTGATTTTTCTCTTAACCCCTACATCTCGGGTAGTCACCAGTATTATATCTCCAAATCCGTATCAGCCATATCACAACTCAGCCAATGGACCTTACACCAAAGCAAGGTATCAATTGCATTATGATTCATTTACCCTTGCTAATATAAGACTACGTTGTGTGCGCAGATGGCAATCATACATCAACGAATGGGATCTGGAGGAAACACTTGGAATGGATTGGTGCTGAAGTAGTTACGCAAGGAACGAGATTGATGACACGCTTATGAATGGACAACAAAAAGCGCAATCTCGATGTCAGTAGCAACAGGCCTCTTCTTTCTTCTTTTCTTTCTCTCTTCTCTCTCAGCTGTTCACTCTTGTTGTCGTGAACACTAAATTTTTTCATGTATTGTAATGATGATCCGTTCACATGTCACCCCATCTACCATTAGTGTCATTCAAGTCAATAATCCCATACTTTCCCAATATTTTGTAAGGAACTCGAGGACAAGTTTTCATTTAGTCATGGGGGTTTGATGGGACGCGATATCGCATGAGCCACGATATCGCGTCAACCCCTGCGATATCGCGTACGCGATATTGCAACCAGTTTCTAGTTCTATAAATAAGAGGCAGCTTTCCCTTGTTTCATCATCTAGATCTAGACCCTTAGCTAAACTCTAGCAGTTTTACCATTCCAGAGATAGAATAATTTCCATGTGCCCACAGTAGGAGTCTCAAAGTGGATAGATCTTTATTCGAGCAAATTGTACCTGAGCACACATTTGTGTACAGAAATAAAGACAAACTTTCTAATAAACCTTGCAGTGCATGGACTAAGCTAAATAGGATTTAATTAATGTTAAATGTTTAAATGCTTTCTTAGATAATTAATCTCTCTCAAACCTCAACTCTCAACTCTCCTAGTTAAGTGCATTCAGTATGACCGCTTCAAGCACGTGTGCTACGCTTGGTAACCCAGTAACGAATAGCATTTGGTAATCCTAGTAGCGTTGCACTAGTTCAGGGTGTGTACAGCAAGTGGGAACGGATACTGATGCTAGGACGATTAAAGCTTAGTTAGTGAAAGTTAGTTACTTAGTCTCTTCACCCTTTCCTCTCTTAGCATANGCAACTCACACTTCATTCATTCTACTTGCCCAAGATGTAGATTTTAGGATAGAGAAAAAGATGAATTTAATAAGCCCAAATTTAAACTGACAAATGGTCATATTTACATATAGAAATACAACTAAAATAAGTGAAAGCATAAAGACAAAGTTCAAACTTCAAGAAAAGTCAAAGATTAAATTAAGCAAAATTAACTCTTTTGTAACACAGGGACCAAAGCCATGTAAAGTCTATTTTGAATCATTTGCCATACAAGGTGATGAGTGGCGAGGTACCCCTACACTCAACCATAGGAATATGAGCGTGTATGCACGATCCGGTCGAACTCCAAGGACTAAGTGCTTACGCGCCCTAATAGAACACTTAAGGTTAATCAATTGTTGTCTTCCCAGACTTACTTGTATTGTCATGGTTGTATGGTTAAGTAAGTCTGAGGTATGTGATTTTTTATGTCTTTTATCTTGTTATCGCTTATGCTAAGAGAGGAAAGGGTGAAGAGACTAANAAATGGAAGAAACTTACTCTTTAGCTTCTATACAAACTATATCCACATCTTCTTTTAAAAAATATTTTAACCCTCATTTCATCTGTACTTGCCCAACCCACCATGTAACAATAGGCCCAGTTAACTTGGCAACTACAATTTTCTTCTTTTTCGTTTTCCCTCTCTTCTAACTTGAAATATGACTCCATCTAATTTAATCTAGGAAAGCATTAAGATCTAAATTACCAACAAAGCAAGATATATCAATATTTGTCTACTTTCTCACCTAAGATAAGGTTAGCAAGAATTTCTTCTTTTTCTTCTTCAATGATTACAAATATCACTGAAACTCATAATGTCTTGTAGTTTCAATGGCCTCCATCAAGGGTTGCAAACTTCTAAGAATGTTCATAGCTTCAACTAAATCCATTAGCATCATCCTTAGAACTTATCCAAGATGGCATGTACCTTTAGCTTTTCTTTGGGTAACTTAAAGCATTTTCACTCCTTCCCAAATCCTTAGAACTTCTAATTCAACTTCCAAAGGATTTAGAACTTGCTCCCATACTCGAAATAATGAAGCACACAACAAATCCATAACTAAACCACATTACAAAGGACCAAATTAGCTTAGAAAGGCCATGAGCATTGATAGAGTAGTTGGTTTTATAGATCAATCAAGAGATAAGAAAATTGATTTAGAAAATAATACTAAGTAGTCTTACATATGGTGAAGAGGAAGGGAATGAAGAATATAAAATGGGCCTTAAACCCCCACATTGATGACCATAGTTTTGAATGGTAGATGGTTTAATCATTTCAGTAATTACTAGCAAGCAAGTTCTAAAGTCACATCAACTTAATGATAAGGAGAATTCAAGATGGATGGTAGTGGAGGGGTTGAAGTACAAAATAATGATAGGGTAGGATAGTAGTGGAGGGTTGGAGTACCAAAGAATAATAGAGTAGGAAGAGGAATATAAAGATCATGGTTACATAAAGACCAATGGTTATAGGTAGGTAAACTAGAAAGCTATTAGTATACATGTGTGAAAGATTTTATATCAATATGAACCAATTGAGATTGAACATAATGGATGCAAACCATGTTTTACAAGAACATAGATTGAAAAATGGTATCACATTGGGGAATCTAACAACTGTTTTTTTTTTTTCAAAAAAAAAGTATAGGATTAAAAAAATCATGATACAAAGTGCTTTATAAGAACATAAATTGAAGAAAAATGGTATTACATTATATAATCAAACACCTTTCTTTAAAAAAATGGATCTGAGAAGTCACAACAAATTCTGTATAAATCATCATTTTTATTGTTAAATTTTTCCATAAGTAAATCTTCAAAAAATTAGATGGAAAAGATTACCATAAATGACCTATAAATTGTAATTTAAATATTTAAATTTTATAGTAAAAAATTTTATAAAGCAATATTTTAAATTTAGAATTTTGAGGGTTATATGGAAGAATGTACAGATTTTTTTTAAAAAAATCATGATAAATCACATACAAATCATAATTTAAATCATTAAATTTTACAATAAAAAATTTTAAAAATTAAATCAGAAAAAAACACCATAAATCTTCTACAAAAATTATAATTTAAATCATGAAATTTTATAAAGTAAAAAATTTACCTGGATGTTTCTATTTAGATTTAAATTTTAGATTTGAGAAAAAGTTTCATGATAATTGTACCTCTATAATTTGCATATTATTATTATTATTTGTATGATAAATTATAAGTTGCAATTAATTTCTCCAATATCAGAGAGAATAAATAAAATTACCATTAGTTGCAAGTTGAGATGTAATACGTTTAATTTTAGGATAACAAAAAAATAACTACGCATATGATACTTTAATATTGATTTGGAGAAAATATTAAATACTTTAACATTGATTCACACGCTGCGTACAGGTTTTAACCGTGAACAATACTTTCTCACGCTGCTAAAAACCAATGGATTTCATACTGGAGTAGAAAATATGATGGTACAGGCAGATAAGGTTGTGAATTGACCAAATCTTGTAGACTTACACTTACACCATGACACCGATCCCGCTCTGTATGGACAGTATCATGAATGCGAAAGTACTGGTCCGCGTGGAATACTGTAGATGCGTACAATGGACGTTTTGCTATATAAAAGGACAACACAGAAACCAAAATTTACTCCTTCGACTTTTCTAAGGCTTTTCTATTTTTCATATTTTAGAGAGTACAGGTGGATAACCATGACACCGACAATTCCAGAGTACAGGTGGATAACCATGACACCGACAATTCCATGATGTGTCTGGACAGAATCATGACGCCGAAAATACCGGCCCGAGTGAAATATTGTTGCTGTTTACAGTCGACGTTTTGCTACGAAGGGGAAAACACAGAAACCAAAATTTACTCCTCTCAACTTTTCTGACGTGTGGAATATAGTTTCTATTTTTCATAAAGTTCACTTCAATCCAAAATTATGATGGTACAGGTGAATAACCTTGTGAATTCATCAAATCCTGTAGACCTACACAATGACACCAAAATCCCACCCACCTACACAATGACACCAAAATCCCACCCATGTGGACTGAATCATGAATCTAAAAATCTGGGTCCGCATGGAATATTGTTGCTATACGTTTTGCTATGAAAGGGAAAACACAAAACCCAAAATTTACTCCCCTCAACGTTTCTCATGTATGGAATATGGTTTCTATTTTTCATAAAATTCACTTCAATCCAAAATTAGGATCGTATCGGACATGTGAATAACCTTATGAATTCATCAAATCTTGTAGACCTACACCATGACACCAAAAATCTCATTCTATGTAGACTGAATCATGAATCCGGGGTCTGCCTAGAATATTATTCTTGTGTACAATGGACGTTTTGCTATGAAGGGGAAAACACAAAAACCAAAATTTACTCTCCTACTTTTCTAATGTATGGAATGTGGTTTCTATTTTCCATGAAGTCCACTTCAATCCAAAATTATGATGGTAAATGTGGATAAACTTGTGAATTCATCTGTAAATTGTTATAGTGGTTATAACTAAATCCAAATTGTGCCAAAACATCAGGCCAAGACAAGACTCACGAGTCTCTGGGGAACTTTTGCATACTGTAAGATGTCATTTGGTCTATGCAATACCCCTGCAACATTTCAACGCTTATTCCTTAGCATCTTTCAACAGCAAATAAGTAGTGGTGTTGAAGTCTTCATAGATGACTTTTCCACTTATGAAGCTGCGTTTGAGCAAGCCTTGGACCGACTTCAGCAAGTACTGAAGAGACATGCAATGAAATGATTGCTTTTTTTCAGTCTTGCATTGACACTTGCATTTAATTGTTGTTATTGTTTCATTTAATCTAGCTCACACACATTATCCTTGAATCTTGCCTTGCTCTCAATACTTGGTTTCCAACGCAGACATCTCTATCACAAGTCCTTATATGTATGCATTATAATTAGTTATTTAGAAGCAATAGAAATGGCAATCTCAAATCTTATGGCAAAGGTAGTGCAAGAGCAATACAAATTATTAGAACAAGAATTAGCTTTTACCATCTCCTTATAGAGATAAGGCTTTAGATCAATTTACCAAAAAAAAAGCATATTTGTAAACTATGTAAATAAAGTATAGAAAATGAAGAACATATCTTTTTATTTTTCCCATCTTTGGCTCACATTTAAATAACCTACCATATTAATTATTCATCCTATATGCTTGATGCATTACATCAATGATATTTTCAATTTTCTTCAAAAATATGTTGAGGCTTTGTAACCATCTAATAATCCTTTGTGATTTTCTGAAATTAACAAACATTTCCAATTTCTAGAAAATTGTATTTATTTGCACCTTAACAATTGGCTTTCAATGGTATCAAGATATCCACCAAATTTGGATCGTTAGCATAATTCTATTACAAAGAAGGGCACAAAATAGTGCACACAAGCAAAATGCATGAATAATTTTTTTATCATTTGAAGGTAGAAACCTTAGAGCATTTTTTAATGATTTTTAGTAAAAAGTTTCTTTTATTAAAAAAAAATCAAATGTTGATATTTGATGGGTGGATGTAATTGATTTTGGCCTAAATATCTTTTAAAAATATATATTTTTGAAATGAATGGTTAGGAAGACTATCCCAAAAAGATGTATTATAGCCCAATCCATTTATATAAGAAGGGAAAAAATGAAGAAAAGGAGGAACAATGATGAAACCAACACAAGCAAGTTTTGATGAATGAAGTATTTAATAATTAAATGATCTGATGAATTCTAGAAATTTTCTAAAGTCTACAAATTAAATAATCAATTGTCATCCATTCTCATAGCTTCTTCTTACCATTCTCTATCATAACTCTCATGATTCTCTCTACTCTCCACTCACATCAACATTCTCATCACCACTCACCATCATTAGTTTCATTCTCTCATTGTCCTCTCATTAGTTTCCTAAAATATCTCAGGAACTCATTAATTTGTCAATATTAAGAGGGTGATGAGTCACTTTTAAGAGGTACCTTTTCAAGCCAAATTTAACCAATCAAATGATTTGCTAGTTTTATTTTCCTGTTGTGTTATTTTTGTGCTAGTAATATTTGCTAATGAATATTTTTGCACAATGTGTAATTAGTTAACAAATGGTATCAAAGTAAGGTTAAGCAAGGTTAAGTTGTGGAGCACAAAAGGCATTCCAAGGTGGATTATTTGTAGATTATTTTTCTATTTCAGATTATTTCTGTGGGAGTTGTGTGTACAAGATAGTAAAAATGTCTTGTTTTTGTTCTCATTGATGGATGAAACAAATTAAAAAGAAAAGAGATTAAGATGTTGGCACCTCATGAGATTGGACATGTGAAAAGGGATTGCTTTAATTTGAGACATGATGATGTTGTCTTTTAGATTTGTTGTTGTTGAAAAGACATCTTATTATTATGTTAGAGTCTGAGTTGCAAGTCTCTTTTGTTTTGTTCAAGTTTTGTATTAGCATGTGTTATGGTTTTTTGGGATAATATTTGGTAATGCTAGTGTAATGCTATCTCATGTTGTTTTGACATAAGGAGGCCTCATCCATTAGGATGTTTTATGCAAAAATGCTCCTCAAATAGTTGTGTGTGTAACTGTGATTTTTCTGCATGTTGTGGAAGGCATGGCATATTGATTGATGAAATTTTTTCAACTTGTTTTTTATCAATCTCAATGATTTTTTTTTTTCAAGTGGAAGATTGTTATAGATGTGAAGACAAAATTTATAGTTAACTTATGTTGAACTTCACTTTTGTCTTAGTTAGTTTTAGAATTTTCTAAAATATGAAAAGAAGAGTTAAGATATCTAAAACTTGTTGTAAAAGAAAAAGTGAAGACATGTCTGAATTAATTATTAGTTATTTCCATTATTTTAACCCTCGATCTAGCTATTTAAATCCATTTTGGGTTGGTTATGATGAGTGAGTTGAGAGTGTGTGGTCTCTCGTGTAAGGGTTGTTGTGTGGGAACAACTGACTTGTGATCTCACAATGCGTGATTAGTTAACAACATTCACTCTATCACTAACCATGAAAACAAACTGCAAGAGTTTAGCCAAGGGTGTAATGAAATTATTATTGCTAATGTGACCAAGTGTTGGTATTTATAGGGCCACACAGCTCCCAATACATTGTATAAACAATGATATAGGATGAGCTACGATACCGTAGCTACAATATCGTGCTTAATGAAAAAAATAGTTTTATCACCAATCATCTAAAGACCACCGATGTATTGGCAAAACTCCTCTTTGGTTTTCTCTTTCAACTCAGCATGGAGAAATAGCCAATAAAATTTCCTGTAGGTAACCATACTTTTTTCCCTCAATTTCAACTCTTACAATTTCATGTACAAATCTTGGTGATAATGCAAAGAAAGAAACTTGCTCTTTAGTTTCTATACAAACTATATCCATGTTTTAATTTTCTTTATTTCCCTTTAACCTTTGTTTCATTAGTACTTGCCTAGCCCACTATGTAACAGCAAGCCCCGTTTACTTGGTAACTACAATTTTCTTCTTTTTTGTTTCCTCTCTCTTTTAACTGAAAATATGACTCCAACTATCTAATCCAATCAAAGAAAGAATTAAGATCTAAATTACCAATAAAGCAAGGTATATCAATATTTGTCTACTTTTCCACCGAAGATAAGGTTAGCAAGATTTTCCACCTAAGATAAGGTTAGCAAGATTTTCTTCTCTTTCTTCTTCAATGACTACTAAAGTACTATCTTATTGCAATTGTTGGTTTGCCCATGGACTAACCTCCTTTGCACGGGAATTCATTGTTCTCATCATGGCTAACAACTACCATTGGGACTCATAATGTTATGTAGTCCCTATGGCCTCCATCAAAGGTTGCAAACTCCTAAAAATGTTTACAGCCCCAACCAAATCCATTACCATCATTTTTGAAGTTTATCCATGATGACATGAACGTTTAGCTTTTCTTTGGGTAATGTAAACCATCTTCACTCCTCAAAGACTTAAAACTTTTGATTTACTCAACTCAACTTTTCTAATGCGTGGAATGTAAATCCTAGTCCGTATGAAATGTTGTTGCTAGGTACAATGGACGTGCTGCTATAGAAGGAAAAATACACAAACCAAAATTTACTCCCCTCAACTTTTCTAATGCTCCGATCCGCGTGGAATGTTGTTACTGCAAGTCCTGTCCGCGTCCGCGTCCGCGTCCGCGTAGAATGCAGTGCGTGGAATGTTGTCGCTTCGACGTTTTGCTATGAAAGGAAAACACAGAAACCAAACTTTACTTCCTCAACTTTTCTAATGCGTGAAATGTGGTTTCTATTTTCCACCAAATCCACTGCAATCCAAAATTGACTACTCTGGCTCTCGCTGCAGACCGTAGTGTGAAATTTCACGCAATGTAGCGTGTCGCAACAAAAAGTGAATCGAATTTATTCATTTGTAAATCTGTCCGTGTTGACGATCGGTCCGGCTTTGGAAAAAAACAAAATAAAAAAATAGTGCAGACATTATTGCTTTATAAGCACGGTCATATTCTAAAGTCATAATGGTCAAATCAAAATACTGTTACAAAGCACCTAAATTCCAGTCTGCCAATAATTTTTTCCACAATCTCTGTAGACTCTGCAGACATGCAATGAAATGATTACTTTTTTCCAGTCTTGCATTTAATAGATGTTATTGTTTCATTTGTCTTGCTCACACACATCCATCCTTGAATCTTGCATTGGCTCTCAATACTTGGTTTCCAACGCAGACATCTCTACCACAAGCGATTATATATATGCATTATAATCAGTTATTCAGAAGCAGCAGAAATGGCAATCTCAGATCTTATGGCAATGGCAGTGCAAGAGCAATACAAATTGTGTTCAGTGATGGTGCTTTTGCTTTTATATGCTTTGGTGGGAGTTAGCCATGCTTCAGGCTTGGAAGGGGATGTGAATGCTCTGCTCAAATTCAAGGCAGGTATCAAGAACGATCCCTTAAAAAAGCTTTCCAATTGGAGTCACCACAATTCACATGGAATTTGCGTTGATTGGGCTGGAGTTCAGTGCTCCTCCTCCTCATCATCATCATCTTCTGCTGCTTCTCGGCGTCCAGATCTACGCAGGGTGGTATCCTTAGATATGAATGAGTTCGAATTATCAGGTGTACTCTCCCAATTCATATGCAATCTCACATCTCTGTCTTATTTGGATCTCTCTGACAATGATTTGTCTGGACCCATTCCTGCAAACATTGGTCAACTCAGCCACCTGCAACATTTCTTTTATTCCACTGAATTTGAAGTCTCTATTCCTGAAGCTTTGAAAAATTGCTCCTCTCTTCAAACATTGCGTGTAGAGCTGGATGGGGATCAGCCTTCAATTATACCTCCTTGGTTGGGAAATTTGAAGCATCTTCAGGTACTGTATCTCTCTATCTCCAATTTCAAAGGAGCAATTCCAGGAGAACTAAGAAATGCAACCAAGCTGCAATATCTGAGTTTGAACTTGTATGGCAATGGTTGGAGCACCCCCATACCGTTGTGGCTGGGAGATATGTTGCATCTTCAGCAGCTGGAATTGGAAGGAAAAAATTTCAGCGGCGGCATCCCATCCGTGTTAGGAAATCTCACTAATCTGTCCGACTTATCTTTGTTCCTGCCGACTCAAAGTATTCCACTGGAGCTTGGTAATTTGAAGCGGTTGCAATCTCTTGAGTTGCAACTCGACCGTGGGAGCGGTCCGATTCCTTCTTGGTTTCAAAACTTCTCACAGCTCCAGAATCTAACATTGGGGGGGAATTACTTCACTGGGGCAATTCCAAAACAGTTGAACAATCTAGGCAAACTCACCAGGCTAGAGTTGCACGGAGATAGGCTTGGAAGAATTCCAGAGGAATTAGGTAATTTAACTCAATTACAATCTCTTTACTTCTCAACCACTAATGCGAGTGAATGGATTCTCTCCTCTCTTTGTAATTTGAGGCAGTTGCAGTATCTTCAGGTGCAAGTAGACGGTGGAAGAAGTCCAATTCCCTCTTGCTTTCAAAATATCTCACGCCTCCAAGGCCTATCTTTGGATGGGGATTATTTCTCTGGAGCAATTCCAAAAGAGCTGGGGAAGCTCGGCACACTCACCTTCATCATGTTGTTGTGCGATAGTTTAAGTGGAAGCATTCCAGAGGAGATTGGTAATTTAAGTCAATTACAATATCTTCACTTTGATACCAAAGATAAGGGATGGATTCCCTCTTCGCTGGGAAATCTCGGCAGACTCACAGAATTGTACATGGGAGCTGAAGGGCTTATTGGAAGGATTCCAAATGAGGTTGGTAACCTCAGCATGTTGCAATCTCTTGAATTCAGTTTTGATGGTGGAAGAGGTCCAATTCCTTCTTCCTTGGGTAGACTGTCACATCTGGAGACGCTGCGGTTATCAGGAGACTATTTCATAGGTGCAATTCCTAGGGAGTTGGGAAATCTCAGCAGACTTGTTGAATTGTCCTTATTGGCAGACAAATTCAATGGAAGTATTCCGTTTGAATTGGGAAAGTTAAAGCAGCTCAACAGGTTGGACGTAGAAGTAAATTCCATCAGAAACGGTATTCCTTCAGTGTTGTGCCAGCTGAAATGTCTGGAATACTTAAGTCTGCGGAGTGTCTTCCAAGCTGCAAAACCAGAAGAATTGCTTTTATCCAGCAATAAAATCCCAAAATGTATAGGAAATCTCAGCAATCTGGTCTTCCTTTCCGTGCAGTCTGAAGCATCATCACATAATTTAGAAACCCTACCAAGAGACCTGTGTTGCTTAAGACAATTAGAATTTTTATACTTGGAGGGTTTAAATCTTCATGGCAAGATACCAGAGTGCATTGGTGACATGAAACAATTAGCTTTGCTAAGTTTAAAAAGAAATCAGTTGACCGGCCACATACCACAGAGCATTGGAAGACTGACAAATTTACAATATCTGGATGTTTCTACAAACAAACTCACCGGCAGCATTCCCAGTGCACTAGGCCACTGCAAGGTACTTTCATTTTTGCATCTTGGAAATAATAGCTTCCAAGCTTCATCGTCTGTAAGATTTCCACCTTCTCTGCTTGTTTTATCTGCTTATATGAATAGTTTCTCTGGATCTATGTCATACTCTTTGATGAATTGTAATAATCTCAGAGTATTAGATTTTAGGAGAAATATGTTATCTGGCTTTCTCCCGAAGTATCTAAGGAGAATGCATAGCCTCAAAGTATTAGGTCTGGGTTATAACAGGTTTACAGGAACCATTCCTCCATGGGTGGTCAATTTTACAGACTTGCAGGTGTTGGACTTATCTAACAATAAATTTTATGGTCAACTACCGTCCCAGCTACAAATGCTTAATCAGTTTCAAAGTTCCCAGGATAGCAATGACGGTTCCCATATAGAAGAAGCTACATATGTGGAATTGTCAACAGAGGCTTCCATCCATATAGAAAAAGCTATATATGATGTCCAAGTGATGTTGATGTTAACGGAGAAAGGCCTGGAACTCGATGATGTACCTGCAATTCCAGGTAACAATGTTATAGACTTTTCATGCAACAATCTCACAGGTGAGATTCCACCGAATATAGGAGATCTCACCACCATGAGGTTGCTAAATTTATCCTATAACATGTTGACGGGCCACATACCGCCATCGATGGGAAAATTACAGTGTCTAGAAGCTCTAGATTTGAGGTACAATAAATTATCCGGAGAAATTCCTAAGCAGTTGCAGTCCTTGTACTTCTTGGGTGTTTTGAATGTTTCACACAATAAGTTATGTGGAATAATTCCTGTCAGTACCCAGTTCTCTACGTTCGATGAAACTTCCTTTGCAGAAAATGATTGCCTTTGTGGATTTCCCACCAGCATTCCATGTGATAAAGACAATGGAACAAACCTTACAGAAGCCAAGGTAGGAAACAAGACCAACCATGGATGGTGGGCATGGGTTGATAAACATGTGTCACTGTTAGCACTAGGATTGGGATTTGGGTTATCATTTGGGGCCACCATTGCTCTGTATTTTCTCTGGGAGCCCTTTCCTCGGTTCTTTGGAACCTATCTTATTTGATTAATCAGTCTGCTCCCCAAAGCTGTCAAGACCTAGTCTACTTTCCTTTTATAAAATCCCCAAGGTGTATGTTCCCGATTCTGAGTGTATTAATTTTCAGCATTTGGTCTAAATTTCCAGCAATATAGTCAAGTCACCCCTGTTTCTTGCAGCTTTCAAATTGGTTCTGCAAAATATGTTTTCGATTTTGATCTGCAAAAAAGATCTGCCTCCCTTGTATAATGTTTTTTTATTTCTTAAATTTAACCTGCCATGTTTTCATTAAAATATACCAGTCACTGTGAAACAGAACCAACCTTGTTTCTCAATGGACCATTTAATTTCACCAAATTCTTTGGATTGTCGGTGCTTGTTTCTGGACTTCACATGCATATTTTCCACCCAACTCGACTAGTCTATCATCTATTTTCAAATCAGAACACGTGTGTACCTACAATGAGATGATTGAATCAATCATTTCCTTGCATAAGAGTATTATTCCACTGGATTTACCTTTTCCGTATTAATTATATAGTTAAAATTACAAGCTTTTGTTGCAAAATTGCAAAAATAAGAAGTTAAGTTTTGGTATTGCAAAGATGTCATCTGCCGTACGCATTTTGGCAATGACGTGAGTGAATTCAAACTTAGGCATTTTGCTTTGTTGTTTGAGTATACCGGGCATCGAACTTAGAAGAAGAGGGAGCTGTTTATTCTTATCATATCTCCTTTGACCTCATAAATGTCATGTTAAATTTAAATGACTTTTTCGTGTTGGCCTCACTGCCTATTATATGTTTTCTAGCAGAGCAAAATAAAATTTTTACTTCTATTGTTCTGGCACATCGTACATCGTAATAAAACTTATAATTTCTTTATATCAGTGGACAACGAAATGAAAATATAGTAATCAAAATAGGATAAGAGAAATCAATATTGAATGGAAAAGAAAACTATAAGGATTTATTTAAAACTATTCAACAGAAGCAAGAGCATAGTTGAAATTTGAGATTACGATCGGTTAAAATTTACTCCTTGATTCTAATCATATAGTTGAAATTTGAGATCACGACAGGTTAAAATTTACTTGATTCTAGTTACATGTAAAATTAATAAATAAACTTTCATTAAGAACTATTTAAAGCGAAGGCAAAGTGCTTTGTTTTCAAGTAGCAAGAACTTAGTCAAGTTTGACTGCAGCCACACTACCACGACCTGTCTTGTGAAATTTTTTTTAACCTTCTGAGTTTCTTTTAAACAGTAACCTGATTTTGCCTAGTATTTTGCACTGCTTTTGATTTTTAATAGTTTGGATTTTCAATTATGCTCTTACTTCTATCATCTAGTTTTATTATAAATCTTTATGGTTTTTCTTCTACCTTCAACGTTGATCTCACTTTTAATTTTTTGAATTCTTTAATTTTTTCTAATTATACAATAACCACAAGTTTGAGCAAAACTTAAGATATATTTGGCTGTGCCAAAAAAATATACAAAAGGAAAAACTCAAATTTTATTTGGCTGTGTCAGCAACCTGTTAACAGGAGTGCAGGGAGCACCCTGCAAATTATAATTGAAATTTGGCAACATAGTATTTACAACGGCAAAGGAGATCCAAACTGCAATAAACATCTCCAAAGAAAAGCATAGCATCAATTGAGAAAAGCATAGCATCAGCAATTGAATAATTGAATGAATCATTGCATCAGGTTAAGGATCTAGATCCAATTCGTTGAAAGATATATCAAGAATTGATTATTTGAAGGCTAATTTGATGAGGATAATTTGAGGTTTGAGGTGTGATTGACAAACATATAGTTAGGTAACAACATATTTCCCGGTTTAAAACATGCTATCTACCATTGTGTTAAAAACCTTTTTTCTTTTTAACAAGTTAAAAAATTATCACTAATAGAAGAGTTTTCTCTCTTGCAAAATATTATTGCAGACTCCTCCTTTTTTCTTTTTAACAAGTTAAAAAATTATCACTAATAGAAGAGTTTTCTCTCTTGCAAAATATTATTGCAGACTCCTATGATTATATTTTATAGGCTTAATTATACAACTCCAAAAGCTTTTCTATGCCCCTTTCATGCTCGGCAGTCAACTTTTACTTCCCTTACTTTTAAAGTAAAAACAAATTCATTAAAGTATTGTTTCTTTCAACTTTATTGGATCTTGTTATTTTTTCCGAAACAACAAATAACAATCCCTTACGTGAAAAATTTGCAATATTGGTATTAAATTCAAGACTCGTTCTACAGTGCAAATGCCCAATGAAACTCATACATGGAAAGCAAACAGAGATTTATGTTTATATTTAATTATTTATATATAAACATACTTTCAAACAGGATTCAAGCGAAAACGGTTTTTAAGACTAATATAATAAAAATCATACTAATATAAAAAAAATCGTTCATATGCATATCGAAAACGAAATCATGCTAGTATATAGAATGCGGATTTCAAAGGCATGGTGAGGCTGCTGGGCTATTCTGAGGATGGAAAAGAAGGGCCAAAAAAATTTGTGCACCTGTGAAACAAGGTCAATATTTGATGACTATCAAGAACCCCAAAAATCAAGATGTGTAGCAATTAAAGCTTGACTTGTATATCTGAGCTGCTTCCTGATCCACAAGCAGCCTCTGTTCATCTAAACCCAGACATGTCCAGGCACCAGTGGGTGACCCTGTGAGATTGTTAATATTGCCTTGCCAATGGCATTGATGAGGTTGGATCATATATCAGTAGAAAACAAATTCAGCCCTCTTCTATGACCCTGCAAATCATGGCGTCTGCGCTTCTCGCAAAAGACCCGTCAAAAAACCTGCATCTTCAGCCACAATCTCCGCCAAATGTGGGATGAAAATAAGACCGAATGAGGAAGAGAGCCTCCAAAAGCCATATTAACAAGCTGTGAATGCGTTCTGGTTTTTATAAATTACGAATTATAATATGTGGAGTGTCCGCTAACACAGCAGTTGCCCAATTGGGTCCTGTATGAAAGCCATTAATGTTGGGCGATGATTCACAGATACAGATATTGATAATGAACTTGAGGACGTATTTATCCGTTGGGTGACTTCCCCATTAAATAAATGGATCTATTTTACAGCGGCTTCAAAATAAATGATGTAATTATTGTAATAAAATTTTAAAAAAAAGTAATTACTTATTTCAAAAGATAAATTGTAATAAAATCCAAAGCAACACATTGTAATTACAGATATTTTCGTGAGGTGATTTTTAGGAGTTTGACCAAAAGTATTTATACCACATTAAAGATCATACCGGTGTAGAGTTGCAAAGCTAATTAAGGTGAACTGCAACAAGAAAGTGACTAGCTATCCTTTCTGGTTGGTTATATAAATCTAACCATGGTAGCAGTGTTGGATTGCCTCTAAGAAATAGATGGCAAAGAATTAATAAAACATTCTTTTCATATCCTTTCACATTCTCCCTTTTGCATTCTTTATGCATAATGCTGAATGTTACATATATTTGACATCTGCCATGACATCTAAGAATGGGATGTCACGATTGGTATCAAAGTAAACCACGACCCACGAGCTAATCAGAATCAAGGGCTAACTATAATCTAAGATGAACCATGAGTTACAAACCAATGAGAATCACAAACCATTGCTAGATGTACATCATGTCCATGTAACCAAAAAGGTTCCTTTCCAGCAACTTTTGTGAATATACACAACCAGACTTCAAGGATTCCTTTTCAGCAACTTTCGTGGATGAACCATAGAAGCCCCCATGTCATTTATGTGTCAGCCAAGTGATGCTAAATTAGCACAATAGGTCATTTTAGTCTTCCAAAACTATGAAAAATCAACTTGGTAATTTCCCCTAAAAGGCATGTCCAATGTGTAGTACTCTTCAAGACAATTCCAACATTGTAAATTTCATCTTAAACAAAGTCATGGTTCAAGAGATATAGCCATTAGGAGTTTCTCATAGAGGGTGCATTAAATAAAATTAAAATGTAAAAAAATTAAATTTTTAAATTAAAATTAATTTTAAAATTAAACCATGGTGTCAAACCCATGACCTATAAGTTACAAAGCCCAACACTTAATCCTTGTTCCACTAGCTGCCAAGCCAACTTGCTTAGGTATGCTTAATTAATTAATGAAATGTATAAATATGTTAAAATATAAAAATTGTTAACACTTAAAAAAATGCTAAGGATTTCGGCAACCATGAAGCATGATGCAACCCAATTGCTATAAAGTACAACCTAGCCACACCACAAGGTAGTAGGGTCATGCCAAGCCCAATCGTCAAGCATCACTACAAGGCTATGCCATAAGGTGCAAACTAGTTGTGCTACTTGACAACATGGCCATGCAAGGCTTTACGAGCACACATTGCAACTAGCCCAACCTGCATCCAAAGTTGCACAACACAAGTCTTTTGGTGAGCTACCACCACCACTAGCTAAAACGTGTCATCCTCCTTAATTCCTCCCAGCCATCATTTTTTCCTTCTAAGGGCTCCACCCATCGCTTGCCTTTCATCGTTAATGACCAACCACTGCGTGTGACCTCCTATGCCATTGTCACTACCTACTCTACCAACACCTACCTTCTATGCCCGTCGTGCCTATAGTTTGATGCCTACAAACCATAGATCCCATGTTGTCCACAAACACCATGAACACCACAAGCCCCTATCGACTGCTGATCAAGATTACTGCAAGTCCTTATCAACTAGCAACCAAAATGACTGTAGGTCCCTACTAGCTAGTGGTTGCCTACACTGTAGGTCACGATCGTTCGATGTTGGGAAAAAATGTGGCAATTGCTAGAAAAAAAAAGTCCATCAATTGATTAATAAAAGTTTGTTGATCGATAGAAAAATTTTAAATTTAAATTATCAATTATGATCAACTTGATAGTTTGATAGTGCAAGAAATAAGAATTCTATAACTAAGCATACTAGTCCTACAGTAGTATTGGGATGGGTGACCTCTCGAGAAGTCTCAAAATTCATGCCCAAATCCTAAACTTCGAAAGCTCATAAATTTTCATCTTGAAAACCTTTTACAATAAACAAAGAGTCATTTCTAGCAAATTTCACCCTTTCAAATATAATGGTGAAGTCAAATCTACCCTATGTAGCTCTAAAACTTGGTTTTTAATCTTTGCCCTTAAATCGTGCCTCAAGAGCCTCAAGAGTTAGATTTAGCATAACTAATGCATTTGATGTTCATTTTTAACTTATGAATAGTTGTTTCTAACATCTTTCAGCCTTTTGAATCCAATGGTGATATCAAATTAGTCATTCAAGGAACTAATAATTAGATGATAATTTACATCATGCCTTATTAGGCCCATAAACTAGATCAACTAACCTAGTCAAGCAATCTGATGGCTAAGACTAAAGAATCTAACATTTTTGGCTATCTTGGACCTTAGGATTAAGTGGGTAGGTTATGCCTGTAATTAGAACTAGGCTACTAACCTCTAGTATGTCATTAATAACATTGCCAGAGTTAGTGTCCTAAGGAGGATAGAAAGGTCATTGAGAGTGTAATAAATGTAGCCAAACCATTGTTGGCCCAACAAATCAAGCAATTAGAGAAGCAATTGGAAAACTAGAAAATGGCAAGAAAGATTTATACCAATCTAGGTTGCAACCAAATCATTTGACAACAAACATCAACCATCATGAAAATTTATAACCTTGTCCCAACAAGGCATATGATACCTGTGAGAAGAAATGGACCAAGAGCGAATCCAAGTATAAGCATGAAGGTCATAACATACGATGTGCTTGCAAGGTCCCTAGCCAATGAAAGATGACACCTACTATGTTCACCATGGGCCTTAGACTACTATGAGCACCGATACCCATTTATATTTAGACTAGCATGAGGAAGAAAGAACAATCAAGATTCCAAAGAAGTCACATAGCCTTAGCATTAGTACTTAAAATGCAATCATCAGGAAGATGTGTATGTATGGTCAACACACATTTAATCATTGATCCAACATGTCTAGATGTTATATTTTGTCAAGTATTTTACTTGATTAACCGAATCAAAAAAAGTTTAAAGTATAAGTTATTCCTAACCTATAGTAGTCTTAAATAGTATCATTCACCTGTGTGAAGACTTTAATGCAAAAGATAGAAATGGAGTTTATCAAATCCAAAAATATGAAAGAGTGAAAGAGCCTTTGAAAGAGGAACCAAATTTGAAGAAGATGTTTCCATCAGTTCATCATACCATTTCATTGGCTAGTGCATACTTTGCCTATTTCAAATCCTCAATAGATAAGTTGAATCACAAAATTCGAGAACAAATAATGGTAATGGATAGTATTCATCAAGAACCACAATTCACCAATAATGTTATCATGATTACTGAAGATGAGTTAACATCTTTCTTTATTGAGACTTTATATTACATTTAGTATGATACCCAATTCTTCCAAGTTACTAAGTTGTTAGAGTTAATTCCTAAGGAAGAAGTTGAGGAGCAAGATCAAGTCCTGCCGTCCCAAACTAGGCCATCCAACTATATTGTCCTTATTGCAAAAGTACAACTACATTTCTTGATCCCAAAGATTGATAAAAATTAGGGGGTTTCTTAACATTACTTCTACTTCTTATTTCTTATTATTCTTTCTCTTTATTTATTTAATTTATATTTCTAATTTAGGCAATTAAAATATTTTGGTAATACAAGTGGAAAAAGGATTTGTTCTACCTTCACTTGCATAACCAAATATGTGTTACACTTTGTGTAACGCTAGTTAGGATTAGTGATTAGTGGTTGGTAGACATTTAATTCACCTATTGTTATGACTTAGATTAAGATAAGTTGTTGAAATAATATAATTTATTTTCCCCAAATATTTTTTGATTCATATTTCATTTGCAAAATAAGCATAAGGACTTTAAAATATTCAACCCCATTTCAAAAGGAGAAAATAAAGCATTAGAGCATTGGAGCATAGAGGGAATATTAGAGCACATAGAAATGTCATCAACATGGATATGTTTGAGGATGAATGAAAACTAAGTGGAGTAGTTTGTAATAACCCCATTCCCAATTGGAGTTGTTCTATAGCAAAGATGGTGTCATTTTGTAACAAATGATGTATTTATTGTAATAAGACCTAAAAGGACAAGTTGTAGCAAGACTCGAAAGGGTATGTTGTAACAGTGGGCATGTTTCATGAGGTGATCTTTGGGAATTTGTCTTAAGGTATTTATACTTGCGAATTAGAGGTCATGCCAGCATGGAGTTGCAGAGCCAATAAAGGCAAGTTACAAGTGCCAAGTGAAGTGGAACAAGAAGGTGACTAGCCATCCTTTCTAGTTGGTTACAGACCCAGTCATGATGGTAGTGTTCGATTGCCTCTAAGGGATAGATGCCAAGGAAGATAATCCCAAGGAACCCTCAAAAAATGACCTAGATACACTATTTCTAGATTAATAGAACATTCTTTTTATTTTCTTTTGCATTTTCCCTTTTGCATTCTTTACACATAATGTCAAAGGCTACTTATATTTAACATTTATCATTGCATCCAAGAACAATATGTCACATGTTCAATTTTATTGTTTTGCATTTCCTCATTTAGGCACTAGCATTTATCCCATATTTGAGTCACAAACTATCATGTTGGCTTTGGTGGTAAACTTTAATGTTTTGACTCTTCCTATTCTATGTGAATTTTACAAAAGTTTCAAATTGCCTATATGTCTGTAGGGTAGAATTTTAGATTTTAAATTACCACCTTTACTTTTGTAAATAAAATTTAGTTATGTTATCATATGACAAGTATTATGCATACAAATAATGCTAGTTTGAGACGCACTTTAGGTGTTTGTATGCTCTACCAAAGTATCATGTTGGATGTCTATCCTAAAGGTGCATATAATGAAAAAGATTCGGGCATTGAGAACCTCCTCGTCTCCCTTTCCCAAAAGCTAACCCATACAAAAAACATATTACAAAGGATATTTCCTTAGTAAAAACAATATTTTTATTAACAAAATGCTTTGTCTTCATACAAGTTCTTTTACTTGAATATGTTCTAGTGTTCATTATTTACCTAACAAAACTCAAAAAATAGCTTGACAATTTTTTTAAATGTTTCCCAACATAAACTTTTAAGGTATTAAACCCAAAACATACTTAAATTTTTAATAAATAAGTTCAAATGTGTATAACATAAGAAAACAACAAAACAACTATGATCTTAAATGAGACATGAATTGTGGTTATTAGTGTTTGAAAATATAAAAGAATGAGTAGAAATATCACGAAAATTCCACTTAACTCTTGCATCTTCCATTAAAATGCTCAAGCATTGAATTAATTTGCAATGAAAATAATCAAATTTTGTAGAGCATTAAGCACATTAACTTTTACAGAGAGATTTGATTTTTTACTACACTCTCAAAACTCCTTAACTTATTTGATAAAGCCCTCTTCAACTTCTCTCATAAGTTGTTTAACATTATAATTTGAATTAATGAAGTACTCTTCTTAGCATCAATAACTTCACTTTTAACGTAACTTATAAAGAAAATAAATGTATTATTATCATATTTAAAAACTATAAAGGATGAAACAACCTTAAATCTTAAGTAATAGTAAGTTCTTCTTTCTTTTTCTTAGTTTCGACAGTTAATCTACAATGTACCAAAGTAGGGCATTGATTAAAAAAGTAGCCTTCACAAAAATAATAAACAATTTGCTTTCAAAATGATGGCAATGGCAAGGGTCAAGCAAGTTGTAATAAATGACATATCTAATTTCACCTATCATCAAAGAATTGCTTTTCATCATCTTTGACAAATCTATCTCATACCCTCCCACATGGTGTAAAATTGTGCATGGATATGGATTTAACTTTTGCATCGCAAAATCCATGAGCATACATGAAATGCCTCTTCCACATATGAGATATAAAAGATTTGTATGCACTTTCCATTGCAAAATCCATAATCATGCATGAAAGTGCTTCTTCTACATACAATATACAAAAGATTTGTATGCACACAATATTTTATTGCTAATTTTAACTGGAAAAAATATTAGCACAAAGAAATATTCTTGTGCACATTGACACTTATATTTTATCTACTTTTTATTGTTAATTCTAACTTAAAGCAAAGTAGAGAACAATGTGCCTGCATATTTAATCAATAATTTCTATGTGCCTTTATGCATGCTTGGCTATTCACTCAAAAAGTGCATGAGCATGATGAGCACAACATTTTGGTGTATTAATGTGCAGTTTTCAACTCTCAAAAAGATCTAGTGCATCATGTGCAAGGCCTCAAAGGATTGAAAATAGTTTCATGTGTTCAAGTTGCAGATTTAGGTCATTGTTGCTCCAGTATTACAATTTGACAATGAACATTGTAAGTGTATGTTGCCATCATCTTTAGTAATGACAATAAGATGTTAGCTTATCAATAAGGATCTCAACATAGCAACCCCAAGTCACAAGTTTGATTCTACTAAGTAGCACCAAGTTATAATTTTTTAAAAAAAATTCTGAAACTAGCCTGATAGATCTAAGATGTTTCAGTGGATGTAAGTAAAAATATAAATTTCAATTTCAATAATTTTACCAAAGAGGTTGACCATCTCAAATTCTAGCTTTTTAAATATTAAAAAAAGATTTGGATGCTCAACAAAATGAAAAACAAACATGTATTTTAAAGCATTAACACCAAAATCATATATCTATTTCCACAATAGAAGAACTACATGGGAATGCATAAAAGAATTCACCACTAACTTATCACCAAGTTCTACAAATAAAAGGTTGTGTGCAAAATATTTAATAAGCAAAGGAATAATATAATAACATTAAAAAATTAACTTTATACACTAAGGAAAAAATTGAGATCTTGATAGGTGACCAAGAATTTAAAGAACAATGAGGTGTTAGCATAGTGGTAAGACTCTTGATGTAAGTCAGATTTGATTTTAGTAGGCAATGAGTTATGAACTTCTATGTATCTTGGGGTATACCTATGTTTCAATTATTTCAAGTTCCAATACACACATTGCCATCCCACCTCACCCACACTGCCCCACTTGAAAGAGCAAAATCAACATTACTACCATAGTAGCATTACTTAATCTAAAACCTAAACTCTCAAAGCTTATTCAGCATTTATAAAAGTCAAAAAATTCACAACATAAATAGATATACACTTCACATTGTCTTAATAGAAATACCCGATGCTTCCTTATTTGAGTAGGGAGAGTTAAAACAATGAGGTGTTAGCTCACTAGTAAGACTCTTGATGTGAAAACTCCAAGTCATGGGTTCAATTCTAGTGAGCAATGTTGAGTTATAAAGTTCTAATTAGACTATATATCTTGGGGTGTACCTATATGCTATAAAATAAGGGACCATTTCAATCTTTAAAAATGCTTTAATACTTTCAATTTATTTCACACTTTGCACTTTTATAAAATTCAAGTACTACTATTACAATGGCTTCTATAATACCCAATGCCTTCTTAACCATAAAGCTATGTACAAGCTTCATCCAAACACTATCCTGAAATGTTTTACCCTTTCCTCTAGGCAAAGTAAGTTAAACTAGGACATGCCCCTAGGCTAAGGAGCAAATGCAAAAGGTGCAAAAAATGCTAGTACTAGCACCTTTGAGTACAAAGTTGTGCTAAGTGACCAATAGCCATGCACAACAATTTATCTTTATGATACTTACAAAACGCATAATTTTCTTTCAACTAAGAAATGTTTTAAAACATGTTTAAAATTTCAACCTTCATGTGCAATTACAAATTCTAACATTTTATTCCGTGAGTGCCATTCAATAATAACTTCTTCCATAAGCACAAAATGAAATAGTAGATTTTTAAATTTTCACGTTAAAATTGACACTAAATTTGTTACCGTCAATTGAGAACTTGAAACTTCTATAGAACAATTTACTACAAAGGCTATAGAAACCTCCAACGTGAAAATATAAATTTCAACATTGATACTCCAGAAAACTATATTTGTTTACCTACAACGTGCAAAATTAGAGGTTAGAAATATACTGCTAAATATCTAAATATGTTTTAAAAAGTGGTTCATGATAAAGCAGTACAAGGAATTTTGTAGACCATGCTACATGAATTCAAAAATAAAAAATCAAAATGTCCAAAACTGCTAAATGCTAAATGTTTTACAAAACTTTTTATTTAACTTGCTTTCATCCATTAATTGGGAAGCTAACATTTGAAATCAATAATAATAAAGACAAGCGGATAACATTTGAAATCAACACGTTAATAGCAAAACATGTGGGTGAGTAGTAGCGGAGCTGGACAATGGAGCTACCTCAAAACATAAGCCATGACAGTCCCAGTGCTATCTACAGTGAGGATTCCCTGATCTTTGATGCACTCTACAGTGAGGATTCCCTGAGCTTTGATGCAACTTTTAAATTTACCAATTTCCTTAAGGGGCACAGTATTCAGTATTTTACTGATACCTAAAAGACTCATAATTTGGAAGCTTCAAATTATGAATTTGATTTAGTAGGCAATCTTATTTTATAAAGTTCTAATTAGAAGACTAAGTATGTTGGGACTAAATATTGTCATTAAACGCTTCCTGAAGAAGTTGCTTTGCTAGTAAGTTGCACAGGAGACCCAAATCGTCAATATACGTAGACTTTTCATGAATTAAAGATAAATAAAATGCACAAGCAAATTAAATACTGACATTAACCTGGAACTCCTGAAGGCATGTTCAGAAACAGGTCTGTTCAACCAATGATAAAAAACTTACATTTCTATCGTCCCCAACCGACAATAATCATGCCATTCCGTCAAATTATCACATCAAATATACATGGAAAAACATTTTAAAACAATGTCTAATTGTATCATATTGCAGCACTACTTAGGGAAAAAATTAATTCAAAGAATTTATTAGAAAAATTTTGCTGAATTCAATTGGCACAGCATGGAGAGCATCAATTTGCATCATAATGCAAACAGAAGGTACCTATGTTACTCTAAAAACGTACCATTAGCCCAAACAGTTCATGTATTCATACTTATGCATCATCAAAGAGAGTAGGGCCTGATAAGAGAAGACATTGGATGTGCAATTACCGTCAACAAAATATCTTCAAGAAAGAGCTGCATTGAGGGCACTGTGAACTTCTACCCCAATCTGAGCTTCTGCTTTCTCAAGATCTGTTGTGGCTGAAGCTAACTTTTGTGTGTATTCATTTAAACCTTTTTGTACCTGATCACGATCAATCCGATCTAGGGGAACAGCCTCCACTGCAATGACATCAGTATAGGAGTTTGCATGGATAAAGGCAAATCCACTGCTTACAAAATATTTATTCACGTTTTCACCCTCATGAACAGACATGACACCAGGCTTAAGCTCTGCAATAGTTGGAACATGTCCAGGCAACACACCCATGTCACCAGTAGTTGCGGGGATAATAACCATGTCAACCTATGAAGATTCAAATGTAAAGTTAATAACAAAGAAATCAAGCACAAAATGCTATGGTATCACAAAAATTAATGAGAAGCATGAACCTGCTATTGCATTAAATACTCAAACCGTAAACAAATAAACGCAAATGTTATCCTAAGGAAAGGAAAAACAAACGACTTGCATAGTCCTTTTATCTCAAAAAATAAGATGCCAAGATTAGAAAGGGGTCATCTAATTATAATGTCTTTGTATGTCAGGAGTAACCAGTCGGGATCTATGAATTGTAGATCGCAACTGATCTACAGTAACACCTTGATAATATAAAAAAAACCCGTAAATGATAACAAAGAATTGTTTATACTATCAAAAACCGACTAAACCGAGGTTGGTATCTATATTCAATCATTGCAGTTGACACTTCAATAAATATCAACCATAGGAGTACCCCCAAAGCAGAATACTATTAATGATTATCAACCATCTGGGAAGTTAATCTACTCCATAATAAACACATATTAAGTTCTCTTTCCTAGTAACTAAACATTAAAAATAAAATTAAAATAATACTAATAAGAATAGATAACAATAATGATGACAACATTACTCCTAATGAGGTGTTAGCCCAGAGTCTACATGGAAAACCAAAGTCACAGGTTCAATTCCAATGGAGAATGCTGAGTTTGAGGAAAAGTCTGTAAAAGACATTTCTGAAACCAGTATAAATGTAATTAAAAGACCTTGTCTATAGACATCTAAATGGAGAGGCCTTGGCCACATAGTTCAATGAAACTAAGCTTTAAAAATCAATTTCCAGCAAACAGATTGTTAAATCACTGAAGAATAGCTTGATAAAAATAAAAATAGCAGCAGCAAATGACATGGTAAAAGGAATAACATAGTCATCTTACTTAATTCTTGATGTTATATATCAATTAAGAAAGAAATATCATGAGAGTTGGAAATATCTGACATGACATCAAACATTTATCTCCCTTTTAGTGCTATGTTTAGCAATTCAAAAGGATAGAAACACTTCAGAATTGCAAGAATCATGTTGACTAGAGAGTTAATGTACAAAAGCTCTCCATAGAAGATACAATCCTTCAGAAAAAATTCATGTTAGAAGAGTACACCGTGACAGTTAGGCAAGTTTTAAAGAATCAATCCCTCGTTCTGAACCCATCTGATTAAAGCTTAGAGCAAACGGAGAGATAATGACATGAGATTTTACTATAATAACAAGCTGAACAACGTGGGATTACTAAATGAAAATAAACGGCATTCAGAAAGTCAAAACAGTCTATTTGATTGTTTGTAGAATAAAAGACAAAACTGTGGTCATGCCTTTGTACTTAAATATGGCAAAAACGTAACAGAAGCAAGAATAAAAGAGAAAACTGGAGGCTTCTTAGTATAATATTCAGTGGAAGTGTTTACAACGCAGCCTAAAAACGCAAGGATTCACAAATAAGTACCTATAAACAAAACCAGAGAAGAAGATAAGCAGCTACATAATGAAATCAAACAAGTCAGTAGAACATAGAGAGGCAATGGTTAAGGCTTCAGTTTAGGTTAAAGTGATGTGTACAATATATTATCCTTCACCATTTATGCTTACCAAAACCCAAGCATTACAGCTCTACCACAGCCATAACTAACAACGTGTAAAAAATGAATTTAAAGTTGAAATGCAAATCAATCTGTTCCCCAAATTTCAAAGGGATCAGCCAATCTCTGCCTTGAAAAGATGAACCTACATTCAAAGTGGCAGTAGAGGATATTCAACTTTTCTCATTTCCAATATCCTGTCATGCACGCATGCATATTCACGCAGCCAGCAAACTCACTCAAGAATTTATGATTTTACACTATGCCTTGAGTCTATTTAAATAAGTATCATGACCTTCCCGTTTAATTCTTTCCCCAAAAACAAAACCGTCAGAAAAACAAATTATACGTCATTGTCAACTATTTGAACACCCAAAAAAAAAACAGAAAACAAGCATCGTTTTACATTTTTTAACAATTCAAAAACAATAAAGCATTTTGAAATATTTCCCGGTTAACAAACACTATCAAATTTCAATTAACACATTAAAAGCTTTTGAATTTGCTCATTTTGAGGTCAAGGCCATTTGGCACCCTCCACATACCAATCTTCATGACTTGGAATCTTGATTATCTAGATTCATAAGTCAGTGTTCTAATGCTTTTTAGGCTTAAAAGTTAGATCATGTAACTTCTCATTTTCAAATTAAATCGTTAGCTCTAGTTTTTCACCTTTAACATGTGAAATGCCAAACAGAAGTGGAAGTGGGAGAAGCATTCACACAAATATCCAAATAATTGGTCAATGCGGAGTCCAATGTTTGCACAATGAATCAAGCTTATGATTTTTCCTCATTGATCCCTTAAACATTAAAATACCAAAAACATTATAAAACCTTAAAATCCTAAAAATATTTATTTATTTAATTCTCATTTTCATAAGCCACGACAACTCAATCTTACCCAAGGAGGTCACAACTGTATGGCACAACATTGGGCCATCAAGGTTGTGACTAAGCACCATTTTATTGCATTTGTGTGTGGTGTTGCACCTGTCCCTCCGGGGATTGTGACACGTCTGTGTGTGAGAGCATTGCCCTTGTCCCCAAGTGGAATTGTGATGCATGTGTGTTTATTATCGTTCTGTTCTTTATCACTATAGAAACCTTAAAAGGCTTAAATATTATAATACATATAATACAATGCAAACCTATGTTGTCATGGTGGAAAGGAAGGATAAAAATATGTTTATACTTTTATATTTTATGATTTTTATGGATTTTAAAAATATAAAGAATAAACTAATAATAAACACACATGCATTGCAATCCCTCTTGGGATCAAATGCAATGCTCCCATAGACTCACATGTGTCATAATCCCTCAAGGGATGGGTGCAAACCTATAAATGAAATGTAATAAAATGGTTCTTACTTACAACATCGATGATCCAACACCATTCTGTACAATTGTGACCTCCTTGGGTAAGGATGAATCATCATAGCTTATAATATCTTTTCTATTTCTATTTAGCAAGTTAAAAGCATCTAAGCACATTAAAGGTATTCAGCACACACAATTGCATGCAAAATCAGGGTATGATTCCTACCATGGCAGAGAGTTGTGCAATTATGTTGGGGGCATGGAAGTAAAATGTGCTAGATAATGCTGCAGATGTTGATGTCTACAAAGAGTTTCGTAGATTGACACAAAATATATTCTTGCGCACAGCATTTGGAAGCAGTTATGAGGAAGGAAAACACATTATTGATTTGCAGGTTCAGCAATTTGTAGTGTCCCTGCAACTTTTTAGGAGTGCTTACATTCCAGGATTCAGGTAATAGTAAAAGATAAAGCCTATTTCTTTATTTATCTTTTCCGTTTTGATCATATCTAAGGCTTTAATCTAAATTTCTGCGAGGACAACATTAAAAAATTTATTGGATGGAGCTATCTTAGAATTTGATTTTTGTTTGTCAAATGTAGATTTCTCCCTACCAAAATCAACGGAGATACTAAAAGATTGGAGCAGGAACTTAGAAGATGCCTGAAAGATGTAATTTTATCAAGAGATAAGAATAATAAAAAAGACTTACTTAGATTAATGTTAGAAGCAAATGAGATTCAAGGTGAAGATGGATTTCACAAGAAACATGACTCCTGAGGAAATTATAGATAAATGTTAACTATGGCAACAGGATAGGATGGTAATACAATGTGTGTGCTTGGTGTCTGTCCTTTGCTGGTCTGTAGTGGACGTTGAACTTCACTGGGTTTGCACGCAGCATTACATTGCCAATGAACTGCATTGTATATGTCGGCTGAGTCGCAACCAAGGTAAACAATATTAGAAATATGGGAAACATATTAGAAATAGCTAGAAATGAAGTTAAAAGTTTCTGAAGGTATACTGTTAATGAAAGTGGCATGTGGTTTCACAAAAAGCATAAATATTTTCTTTTCTCTCTTTCTTCGTGGTTTCACAAAACTGAATTGCATCCTATGTATTATAATATATTTTACACCTTTTTGAACGCAACAACATACACAAGTGTTCTTAGCAATCCACTCAACATCATCTTTGAAGCTTACAACCGGATTGCACCACAAATCGAATAATACATCTCTTGTTCTAAAACTGGTGGGACCCCTATCACATTCTATTAGAAAAGGTTTGTTATCTAGTACTCAAAAGTCTCTATTCTCAGCTATTCCTATTCAGTTAAGGAACCAAATTGCTACACAAGAATGAGCTTTCATCATCTCCTTGTTGAAACAGGTCATTGGATCAATTTACCGAAAGAAGGGCGAAGAGAATATTTGCAAACTGTGTAAACAAAGTATGGAGGATGAAAAACATCTTTTTTATTTTGCCCATCTTTGGCTCACATTTGAGTAACTGTAATCTACTTTTAAGTAACTGTAATCTACTGATTGTTCTCCTTTAAATTGAATGTGTCTTGTTGGGGTATTACATTAATAATGTTTTCAACTTTCTTCAAAAAAATGTATTGAGGCTTTGTAACCATCCAATAAATCCTTTGTGATTTCCTGGATGTAATAGAAACTTCCAATTTCCAGGTGCCAGAAAAGAATGAGAACACAGCCCCTCAACATAAGAAAGAAAGAAAAATGATGAAAATCAACATGAAGCAACATTAGGAGTTCCTTCTCAAACCTGAAGCACACCTAACAATATAGTGTAAAAGTGCTTCGTTGGTTTTGGACTTTTGGTTATCATAGTCATCCAAAAAATTTCACTCGTGTAATGCATAAACACTGTAATCGCTCAAACAATGAATTAAAAATTAGTTCAGGCCTTATAGATGTAAGCTATGGTTTTCTTCCTTTTTCTTTTCTTTTGTTTTTTTTCCCCCTATTCAATATCCAAAAGTGTTCCTCAAGTCCATTTAGTAATTATTCTTTGCTGCTTTCGTCAATTTCTCAAGTTCCTCTATTATCAAACACATCGGTAAAATCGCACTCGCACCACCAATTCCCTTTTCAAAACCATATCAACGTACCAGTTAGGCGCAGGCCAACATCCAAAACAAGAAATCCTTTGAAAATTTTTTAAAACACAACAAGAAAAATCCAAATCAAAAAGCTATAAAAAAAAGTACTTAGAAATTAACCTACATTGTACACATAAGCTCTAAACATAATTCCAAAGTCAAAGCAGAGGAATCGGCGCCTAACTTCATCCTTCCTATCAAAACAAAAATCTCATACCAGAATACCAAGACTCGTATATGCAACGAAAACAAATTCCGTACAAAATAGGCGCAAATGCTGTCGGATTCGCGCACCGATCGGATCAAATCACAAACGAGATTCAAAAGATGCGATTCTGGTACCTCTTTGGTGTTGAGCTCGACCTGGTAGGGCAGGACGAAGTTAACGGTGAGCTTTGAGGGAATAGAGCTGGGCACAGGAGGGCGCGGCTTCATGATCGCCAGCGGCGTCTGCGGCGGCTCCAAGTTCGGCGCAACTTTCCTCCACGCGGCCTCAAAAGCTTCTCGCGTGGGGGCTGCTCCGGCCACCGCCGATGTCTCCGTCTGCGCCTCACTCGCCATCGATCTCGTGCTCGTTTTCGATACAGATAACAATGGCGCTCTCGCCATGGCCGCCGCAGCAGCCTGACGAACCTGAATCATCTTCGTTAGCTTCATCATTTTTGCTTTGCCTCCGCTGGATCGACGCACAATTTTGCAGCAATGGCGAGACTCTCTGCTCGTTTTGATGCGGTTTGCAGAGAGAGGGTTTATAGAGCCGAACCAGACATGACAGATGGTCGAGTATTGGCTCCACGGATTTGCCAAGAAAATGTTGGGAAAAAAAAATTTTGAAGGCGTCCCAAGGGTGACGGAAATGAAATTGTTTTTTTTAGTGTACTAAGAGCTTTGCAAAGTGTTCTCCAAAAGAATTTGCGAAGGCTTCGTAGAAAGTCACTTGGGAAATAACAACACAGGCAAGTATATGTTAATTATCACTTAAGCTTTATCGCAATAAAATGAGGTAACAACGTGTTTTAAAAGCATGTATTTACTTACCAGGAATATGCTAAGAGAGATATTATAATAAATATTTTGAGAGGCGTACTTCAATTGGTTAAAACATTGCACATATTCATTTATGAAGTTTACAACTTATATTCCAAGCGTAAGTTAAATGACTCTAAATTTGATTTAAGTGTTTTCTTTTTTTTTCTTTAAACAATGAGGTGTTAGCTAAGTGGTAAACCTCTTGATTTTTAAGTTATGGTTTTGATTTTAGTGGGCAATGCTAAGTTATAAAGTTTTAATTAGACTATATATCTTGGAAAAATGAAAAATAACTAAAAAGTTTATAAATAAATAGCAACAACACCTCTACGTTCATAATCAAAATAACCATACATAATGTTCATTAAATCATAGCTTCAAAACATCGATAATGGGAAAGAGTCAGCAGTTTTGGAGTGCCAATATTGGTTTCCACACTTGCAACCAATCTTGAAAAATCTCCCCTATGGGATAAGAAAAGGATTAAGCCTTGCCCTTTGTCATAGGTGCCCTTTCAATTTTTACTTCCAACAAAAAGCTTCCTATAAATCAAAATAAACCAAAAAGCAATATGAATCACAAATGATAGAAAATCATAATCTTGTAGAAGAAATTGAGGATTAGCACAAGGAGCAATCTTTCATGTACGTAAGAAAGAAAAGAAAGAATTAATATCCATAGGGTACTTCCTTCAAACTTTGTATCAGTATTCAACTTCATCTCAAAATTGAAGCTTTGCATTATAGAATGTCTCTTGTAATTCATATGATATATGTGCTTCCAAATGCAAAAAGGACATCAAAAGTGTCATTCTTTATTGTCCTTATGCAAATGGCATAAGCAAAAAAATAATTTGGAATTTTTGAAATCTAAGAACTAAAAAACACTATTACCAAGCTTATTGGGCAAGAGAATAATAAACAAAAGCATGTTCAGAGAGCAAATTGGACAAACTAGATTATCAAAACCAAGAAGTTGTAACCAACATCTAATAGGAAGACCCCTATATATAAAGATTGATGAGTGATGAGGTACCCCTACACCCAACCATACGAATCACAAAACATTCACACATGATCCAATCGAATTTTGTGGACTTTATAGTTTCTAGTAGACTAGGTCTTTTAGGAAGTGAACCTTGCCCTAAGGTCATTCGTTGTCTTTCCAATTACACTTGTGAAGCATAATGGTATGGTTAAGAGTAATCAAGGCATATAATTTTTTATCATTTTGTGTTTTCTAGTTTTGGTGATTGAAGAGAGATAGAGTAATTCAATGACTAATTCAATTTAACTAACTAACTAACCCTAACATAAGCATATGGTCCCACTTTCCATACACGTCTTAAACCCATGTATCCACTACTAGGTTATTGAGCGCTATGCTACTAAGCAGACCAAGCAATAATGTTGCTGGGATTACCAAGCGAATACGCGTTATGCTCAAAGCAGTTGCACTTATGTATTTAATCTATCTAGCTTATCTTGCTTAATTAGCTTAATTATTGGAGAACATTAAATAATTAGCTAAAAGCATTAAATGCATAAATAAATATCTAAACTATCCATAATGCTAAAAAGTTTATCAAGAAGCTCGTCTTTATTGCCATACACACTATCATGCTCAGGTACAACAATGCTCAAATAAAGATTTGTACACTCAATGACTCCTGCTATGGGCACTCAAGAGAAATATTCTAACTTTCAAATGTAAAAACTACAAGAGTTTGGCTACTACTATGACTTTGATGCCCATAAGCATGGCTAGGAACTCATATTTATAGTTTTTACTTTAAGGCTGTGTCAATGGAGCCTCATCAACATAGCAGATGCTACATTGATGCAACCCCATTGATGGGGCAACACCACATAAATGGGGCCTTGTCAACAGGGGCTCGTTGACACGGCTTATTGACATTCATCATACCCCCATGAATAAATGAAAACTTGTCCTCAAGTTCTTTTACAAAATTGAAAAGGTATGTGATTATTTACTAACTCTTAACAAAACAAAATAAACTAACTTGACAAAACTAAGTACCCGAGTGTACAAATCAACAAATTACAAAAATTGTGATGTTCATGATACAAAATTGAACACCAATAAATGACTCTTCAAAAATTTAAACAACACATCCTTTGACGACATGAAGACAGTGGTGAAGATCAGACAATCCTAGATGGTGGTGGCTTCTGCGGCTCTAAAGGACCTTCGCCAGCTTTAGGCCCATGTGGTGGCTAAGGTGGCTATGGCTGTCTTGCTGCAGCTGCAACCTCTAGCGAAAGACAAAAGGCATCAAACAATGTCTTCATCTTCTCCTCTTTACTCTAGGGATCATTCACGGTCCATGCAGCTTCACCAATGTTGGCCGAAATGGGGACATCCCACAAACAAGGCATGATTGGGAACATCTCCTTTACATTGACAAACCAAATAGTGAATTGTTTACGTTCGATGTTGAATGCCCTTATTGCATTTTGTAGCTCCTCGTAGTCGTTCATCCTTCTAGCCAAGTTTATAGTAGTTGATCTTTGATGTGTGAAATATGCCTTGAGAACTTTGAGTTTAGCATTAGCTATCACAAGCTTGTCCTTGGTGTTCTTGTGGTGCTTGAACTTAGCCTTGTACAGTAAGTACAAGCTAGCCACCTACTTGTCTAACTCAGACCATGGCCATTTGGTAGTCAACATGGCCAGATTTGCATCACAAAGATTGGCAAGCTCCATATACTCTATCATCTCCTCAATCTACAACTCCTTTGTGTAGATTTTCGCTTTGTTGTAGGTATCTATCTCATCAACGATGAGTTGCCAAAATTCCCTTCCTTGCTGGAGTTGCTAGGGGGTATCATTTACCTTTGCCTTCATCAATTGGATATGTTTTTCATTTATTTCCTTTTGTAGACCAACTTGCTCTCTATAATGATCTTTAACTTTCTCAAATTTGAAAGCTTCAGATTTCTAGGCAGTTACCTCAATTGCAATCTTCTAGCGAAGGGCATGCACCTCCTCCATGGAGAGATTCCTACTCTCTACTGTCAATCTCCTTAGTTTTGTATTTGCTCTAGCTAGCTATTTCTACTATCGATGGATGAAATTTGTTAACTACTACTTGTGTGCATCAACGTTTCGCAGGCAATGGTTCTCTACAGTTAGTTGGACATTCTCCTAGAGGATTTGATCCAAGGCCTTCTGAATCTTATGTTACGTGGCTTTTGCCAAGGATCTGTAGAATAGCATCGTCTCCATTGCATTCTTAACCTCTTTGAGCCTAGATTAAAGCTGTTGCATAGCTTCATCTCTTGTAACTATCGGGTTGAGAAATGCAGGGTCAGCAATCTGAGCTCTTAGTTCAGCAACCTCTATAACCAATTGTTCATTTCACTCTCTAACTATTTCAAGTTGCCCCTCTGATATGATGTTCTTGCCCCTTGCCTCTAGCAGCTTTGACTGGGTTACAATGATGTTATTTGGAAGGTCAAAGACATCCAGAAGTGGTGGCTTGATTCCCACCAGTTGGTCTAACATTTCTTCATGCTACACTATGCTTATTCTACCACTTATAGTTTCTGCAGACGTCTGCACATCTTTGAGTGCAGTGATGTCTGGTGCAGATGTTGTAGATGCATTGAGCATTTTAGGAATCCTATCAGTGACCACTTTTGTTGCTTTTTCTTGTCCTTGGTATTGCATCACCAAAATAGTTGCCCCTTCATTCTCCTTCAAGCACATTGAGAAGGTTCCAGCATTCCCAGAAATTTCTAAGAGTGGCTATTATTCTATGAAAGATACTATGACCTCTTTGATGCTTGGATTCAACCTTGTGGGAAACTATGTTTTTTGGGCTAAGAAAATGGGTCCACCCTCATACATTAGACTGATTTTTCAGGCCACCTCATTAAGGTGACTCATGGCTGATTTATGTACAGATGGGTCCCCATCACTCATGCTTGTTTTTTGCTCTTATTCACTTAAGAGCCATTCTCTATATTCACACAATCATTAGATAGTTGTAGCAATGTTTGGCATTGTTGTTTGAGTGGTAGGTGGTGGTGGTCACTGCTCGGCTTCTTGAATTATAGTTGCAGGCATTTTATCCTTTATCATTTTCGCCTAGTTTGCAATCAGAACTTGCTTGATGTCATCATTGGTGTAACAGACTATCCCTTGCCTTTTTATAGAGTTTTCCAATGAGGAATGGGAAAGGGAGTGTCTTTCTTCCACGTTCATTTTCCTTAAAGCACTTATTCATCTCTAGATATATTAGCTGTGAAAGGTTGACCGAGAATCTCCCACTCAAAGCATCACATGCTCGAGTAGAGAAGGCAATGATTTTGCTTAGCCTCATTGTGGGATTGAGGTGGAAAGCTGCAATTTTGTAATGAATCCTCTCTGCTAGTGTGAGAGCACCAAACTCATTGCTATCAACACCAGAACATCGTTGCATCCATTCTTTCTTGATTCTCAAATATGCCTACATTAGGATCTTGGTAAGGTTCATCCCTGTTTTAGGCAACCCAAGTGTTGCAGTAATGGCCTACACTGAGTAGGACACTAAGATGTCCTTGATCTTTACTGTTGCTCTAGGTTGCTTGTTATTCTAGAACAAAAATGTCTCTCCCATATACGACTTCCTAGTGGAAGTGATGATTGGCCACATGGGAGAAGCCTTCAGTTGGTCTTGCACTTCTCTTGGTGCATGCTCTAGGAAAGGACCAAATTTTAACTCCTAGAGCATTGATTTCAGGACCTTCCTTGATTTGATTTGATTTAGGTAGGCCTCTATTAAGGTCACCTCAAGGTTTGTTGGTTGTGCAAGTGCATCATCTCGATGGGAGTGTTCCATTACTGCTATTGTTGGTTCTGGAATCTGTTTGATAAATTCCACTTTTTCCTTCTCTCTAAGAGGACTTATGGCATGGGTTGCGAGTGGTTCTTCTTGTTGGGGCTATTCTCGACCATTTTTCCGTTGGTTGGGATGGTCTTGCTTCCTGCATGTGCTTTCCTTTTGGTGCCATCTATGGTCACAACACATCCATGGATTACTAGATGTAATGTGTAACTTTAAAGTTTTTTGAATACCTTTTCTCGTTAATTAATTACACTTTGGCTAAGGTTGAACCATGGCAGATTGATTATTTTATTAATTATTTATTATTAATTATCATTAGAGATTGCTAAATAAGAGGTAGCACTCCCCTTATTTCCCATCCTTGTCTAGAAGTAGGGAAACTCTGGCAGTTTGATCACTCCAGAGATAGATTATTTTCCATGTGCCTACAGTAGGAGTCCTAGAGTTCTAAATAGATTATTGTACCTGAACACAAAGTTGTGTACGGCAATAAAGACGAACTTGATTGGATAAACCTTGCAGTGCATGGAATAGGATTTTATTTTAATTACTATTTATTGCTTTCCTAGAATGCGGTACGAGTACAACTTGATTACGAGCATCTAAGGATGTGTACGGTTAGTCAAGGAATCGGCTGCTCGTCGCATACAGTATGAGTACGACTTGATTACGAGCATCTTGTGTGACTAGTTGGTAACCCAGTGGCGTATCCAGGATCTACGCTTGGTAATCCCAGTGGTAGTCATGCATGACAGATGTGTACAGTTAGTCAAGGAATCGGCTGCTCATCGCATGTAGGCTAGATAGATTCTCTCAACCCTCTCCTCCTAGTTAGGTGCCTCAGTACGACCACTTCGAGCACGTGTGTTACATGTGGTGATCCCAGTAATGATTAGCATTTGGTAGCCACAGTTGCATCGGTTTAGGGTGTGTATGGTAAGTGGGAACGGATGCTGACGCTAGTTAACTTAGACTTAGGTCCTTAGTTAGAGTTAGTTAGTTTCTCAACCCTTCACTCAATAGCATAGGAGAAAAACACATAAAAGACTATAAAAATCATATACCTCGGACTTACTTAACCATACACTGTGACAACTATGAGTAAGTCTGGGAAGACAACGAATGATTAACCCTAAGTGTTCCATGGGGCATGTAGGCATTTAGTCTGCGAAGTTCGACTGAATCGCACGTGCTACGCTCGTTTCGTATGGTTGAGTGTAGGGGTACCTCATCACTCATCATTGGCGCCATTGCCAGGGACTAAGTGTTTGTGCACCGAATAGAGCATAAGGGATATCACTCACATTATTGTGAGCCTTAACGAACCTTCGGGTTAATCAGAAGAGAAAATTATATAATGGTGAATTAGCACACCAATAACAATGCCTTCTTCTCATAAGAGCAACTCACCGCCTAAGGACCATACACAAGACAGTCAGCAACATAAAAAACATAACCCAAATCAGCCAAGTCCTAAACAATACAAGATAGTTTATACTCCTCCTGATGAGTATATTCCAAACTTCACTTTTATCCTCCATCAAGACGAGTAGCTGCGATGGAGAGATTTGCAAGGTAACATCGTGTTACCCCCAGATCGATTAGTCTCTCGCATGATTTTCTATGCCTTGGCACAAATTGACCTATAAGAACTATTTGTTGAATACGTTGTGGAAGACTTTGACATGAGGGATTACTATCCCATAGATGCCCAATGTATGAGAGACTTAAGGCAGGAGAGTCAACATGCACTATTGAAGGGCAAGGTCCCGCACATCCTTAGTGAAATAGGAGATGAGGAACCCCTTATCACGGGTTCTTTAAGAAATGATGTTCCCCCTCCTAAAGATGGTGAGGAGGTTGGGTATCAGAATCTACGATCAATAATACATAACCATGGTTCTGATGCCCGTGAACGCCAACTGTTCATAGAGGGAACAACCACTTATGCTAAGGACGGGCACTTAGATCGTCACCACGATCGGGGCTATAGTAGTCGAAGAGAAGGCAAGAAACATCATCATGACGATGGTTCCCCTTCTTCTTCTCCTTTTTCACATCACTCACCCTCTCCTTCCACATCTGGGAACAACCACCATGAACATAAAGATGAGGATAAAGGTAAACAAAATGAAAGACCTCCACAGGAAAGTTGAGAGAGAGGACAAGGGCAAGGACGTAGGGAGAGTAGGGAACAACGCAGACATCATAGGCGTCATGAAAGAGATGATCATGATGAGCCCCTACTCGCAACCTGAAGTATGCTTGACATAACGGAGGCAGTTAGGATTCCCACAAGGCATTTAAAGGATAGTCGGATTAAACGATTAGACATGAACAATATCCCTCGATTTGAAGGGGGATATAATGCTGATCCATAAAATTATCTACGGGCATTCCACGATGCCTGTGCCTTGCAAAATATAGAAAATGAGTGGCAAAAACTTAAGTTGTTCCCAAGAACACTCACCAAGGAAGCAGAGAGCTAGTACCGGTCCTTAGAACCGAAAACCATCAGGAGGTGGAGTACGATGCTAGAACTATTCAACGAAAAGTATCAAACGTACTCCAGAGTGTCCAATTTGCGTAAGAAGATCCAAGGCTAGAAGCAAGGTCATCACGAACCCTTGGATGCTGCCATGGCCCACTATTACACATTGTTACATTGTTGCTCGGGCCATGGGTACGCTCAACGGGATCAACTTCGCCATATCATGGAAGGGCTAAGGCATGAAACTAGAAGAACCCTTAGAACTTACGCCCAAGGGAGACTCTCACAACTTAGAGCCCATGAAGTTCATAGCTTGTTGGAGCAAGTAGAAAAAGAAGAAGGTGAGCTCTACAAAAGGGAAAGTGCGGAAGAGTACAACCGTGATCCCTCCCTTCGCAAGAAGGAAGTGAAATTTTATGATGAAGAGGATGAGTCACCACTCGAAGAGTTCGTGAACAGAAAGACCTTGCCACTTCAAAAACTCACAACCGAAATAGCGGCTAAGGTAGATGACATATGGAGTTCCTTAGATTCTAAAATTGAAATTATCTTAAAAATTGTAGAAGAGTCTAAGGTAGAACAAAGTAGTGACAAAGGTAAGAAAAAGTGGAGAGATTTAAGCCCTGCACATAACAAGGGTAAGGGAAAAATCACTAACTCCGATGTGGTTGTGGATTCAGATTTAGATGATGATGGTGGATATGAGATCTGCCATTATGACCATCCTAAGGGATATTGCCCCATCATCTCACATCTATAGGAGTCTAGGGTGTATGCACTTAATCCAAGACTCAACCAACGGCAAACACCCCGAAGGTTACCTTATCCACAAGGTAACCCAAGGTAGTTCCACCAACCACTAACGTATTATCCAAGTGGAACTCCACCACAACCCATCGGATAGCATCAACAGTGGCAATACCCACAATCATGGGGGATGCCATCGCTGAAACATCAGTACCCTTACCGGCAGCCTGACCCTTATGGATATTATGTGCAGCAGCTGATTTCTCCAAGTGACTCTATGAGTCACTCAACCTCCAACCGTCACTACCAAGTTCGGGAGTACTTCAGAAGGACTCCTTCTCCTTTGGGAGACACTCCATACCCACACCATCCTCCTAATCCATCTGCACCTCTTCCACCACAAGTAGTTCCCATAACACCTCCTGCTCCAACAATGCAAGGGGAACTTCCTCCTCAACCGCAGCAATGTCACGCTGCTAGAGTTGTAAATATCCAACCTGCTGCTAGTTCTGACAACTGTAAAAAGAGAAGACCCTACTTCAGAACCAAAAGCCCAGACAAACTCTCACAACAACAAGCGGTTGGGCTGATGTACACTCCTCCACCATCTAACACTTCGGAGCATCCTTCCGTCCAAAATTAGAGCTTAACGCATACGGTTATGTTAACACATACCATAACTGACTGGATCAAGGTAGGCCACCTTCCCAGGAAACTAACTGACCCTGGGAGTCCCTGAATCTATTTGCAGATTGCCGGGAACAAACCACATAGGGCTCTTCTTGACTCAAGTTCTAGAGTTAACTTAATTTCACGAGAGATGTATCACGCCTGGAACCTGCCACAACTTAAGAAGAGTAAGATTCAACTAGAGCTAGCAGACTAGTCCATCACCATTCCCTTTGGATTGCTGGAGGACATCATTACCACTGTGTGTGGTTGGTCTTACCCAGCTGATTTCCTGGTGATTGAAGTCAACAACAACGAAGGGAACTTCCCAATTATAATGGGAAGGGCATGGCTTAGTACAGTAGACGCATGCCTTAGGATCCGCAATCTTTTCTTGGAAATATCTAAGATAAACATTTGTGGAAAGACTGAGAAGAGAAAAGTTCCATGCATCAAATACAGTGATTCATTGGGTGATGACATGGAGGAAATGCCTCCATGTAACAAGTGTGCTCTTGAAACTTTGAACCAAAGATGCCTATATGTAGCAACCACACAATAAGTAGTAGACACCCCATGGTTGATAGCTACTCAAAGGAGCAACCAAATATGCATAGAACGAACTGAGGAAACCCATGTCCATAACAAAAGCATATATACATTGGAACATGAGCGTCGCCAACTTCCTCCCCGTAATCTAAGATCATCAATAGGGAGAAGTTGGGCACTTCTTAGAAATTCAAACAGGCGCTCATTATTTTGGATCTCTCCCTTACAACTCAATCATGGGGGAGATGGCCACCTATGCTGATCATATGGGGCCCTTAGTTCTTTTTCGATTTTTGTTTTACAACGTTTTTGTCTTACACATTTTTGTTTTACAAAGTTCTTTAACTTTTCTAAGTTTTTGTTTTACAAATTTCTTTAACTTTTCTAATTTTTGTTTTACAACATCGTTACACTTTTTCATTTTGTGTATGTGATCCACCCTGTAAGTTTGTCCCACAATAAGTGTTCGGACTAATGGTATGAATTGTCTTCATATTGATTGCTAGTGTTTGGTTTTTACCTTTAAGTCACAATGTTGATACTAAGGTATGTCTCTTTTGATATGGCAGGCAATGAGACCACTTCATCCATCCATCCACCAATTTCTATGGTCTCTCTTGGCTTGGAAATGTATAGTACCCTTCTAATAAGAACTTTAACAAATCAGTGACTGGGTATTTCTCAAACTAAGGAAGGACTCAAGGATTGCAAAGGGTGTGACTTCAAGGGAACTTGATGCTTTTGTGTTGGCCATTCTCTTGGGAGCTTGGATGTTTTGTTCTTGAGTTTTCTTGCCATTCCGATGTTACCCAATTATCGAAAGCTGAGTTAATAAAAATAATCAAGTCTTTGCATGGTGTGGTTCTCACGCATAAAAATACAAAGCATAAAAAAAAAAAACAAAAAAACAAAGTGAGAATTCAAAGCACACCCCTTAGACAAATAAACTTGGGCTACAAGCACTGGTTATGGAACCAAAAGTGTTCCCTCTAACTAAGGTCCTTCTCACTTCCCATTCTCTCCTTTGTTTCGTTGGAATGGTGGTGGCTCTTTGGAGATGCATTCTTGTTACCCAAGTGGATGGTTTGACCGAATGCATTGATGCGAAGTCACTGGATGTGGTTGGTTTGAGGCCAGAGTTGGAATGAGATCTGCCAAGTCACATTAATCATAAGACACACAAGGGGATGTACACCATCTTGTTCTTGGGATTCCATTCCATTATCTTCTCTCCATCCTTCTCTCCATTGTTCACCTCATTGCCGGTTGTATCATTAGTGTATATATTTTGGTTGATGCATTGTTTTCTTTTTGGTAAATTCTTGCGGTTAAGACTTTAACTCTTGTTCCAAATAATATTCCCGGAGCCTACGGACTCTTTGAATGTGGGTTTGTCAGGGCATTAAGGGCATAAGC